>JBBMEF010030911.1:0-15907 GCA_037832685.1 Sicyos baderoa | reverse complement strand
TTATTATTATTATATATATATATATATATATATATATATATATATTTTTTTTTTTTTTTTTATTTATTTATTACTTCAAACATCAAGGAGGTGTTTGTTTTTTGGGTTAAAAACAACACCTAGGCGTTATTTTAACTCCTAGTTATGGTGTACTAAAAAAAAAAAAACTAGTCATGGTGGAAAATAAAGATTTCAAATGTTTCGTGCAAGAAAATACAATTTACGATAAAAATTGATATGTTATTTTTTTTTTTTTTGAAAAGCAAAAATTGATATGTTATTTGTTTAGTTATGTTTTGTAACTATTTAGTTTTTTTAATTAAAAAATGGTACTTTTTACTTCTAATTTGTTAGTATAGATGGAGGATAGCACCATAAATTTTATTTAGATTATATGACTGCTCTTAAATATGATGAAAGTCATCTTCAATTTTTTTATAATGTTTTTTTTTTTGACAGAAAAAAAATAATCAAATAAAAACTACTTCTAAAATAGTTATTTTCTTTTTTTTCTTTATTTTAAAAAAATTAAATCGACAAATACTACTTGCATTCGTAAGTTTTCTTGTTTTTTCTTAATACGCCGGTTTACATAATATTTTTAAAAACGAAAATTAAAAAAGAATTTCATAAACAAGAGTTCAAATTATGTCTCAAGAAAGATAAACTTTATTGTAAAGAATAATAGAGAAAATAAAATAATAATAATTGAAGTCAAACATTTTTTAGTTTTTAAATCCTAACTTAGATTTTGAAACAATTTGTAAAAAAGTAGATATCAAAACAATGAAATTCTAATGTAACATCTTATGGGTCACGCGTTTGCTTCTCCCCTTATGAGAAAAACGCGTATTGTTAGAAAAAGATGTCCACATCCCTTATAAGGAGTGCTTCGTTCTCCTTTCCAACCGATGTGGGATTCTCCTATGTGTTTTACGATGGGTCAGGCTCTTACATCTAACATAAACTTAATTTTCACAAACTAAATCATTATATGAAACATAGCTTTTAATTTAAAACTTAGAAGTTGACAAATTGAAAGATGAATAAGATTTTAGCTTCTAAAATTGAATTGTATTCAAGTATATATTAATGTAACTACTTTTTGACACAAAAGGGAAGAATAATCCTTGTCAAAAAGGATACTTGAGGATGTGGTGGAAGAGTCATTAAAGATATCCTTATAATATATTCAATCAATACCATCACCAAACCACTTTTCCATTATTTCAACAAACTTTCATAATAGCAAACATAGAAAGAGTTAGAACACCATATTTTATATAAAAAAAAAAGTAAATACAAACTATATAATAATTGTTTTGATAATGCAAATCCAACAAAAAATCGTTTTAGATTTTGCTATTATGGATTTAGATATAGATTTAGTAATTATACACATTCATGTGTCATTTCTGTTGTATTTGTACCAACTTTTTTTTTTTTTTTTTTTTTTCTTTAATTTAATGTTTTTTGAGTTATTATTAGTATAATATTTAGTATTTGTTAATGATTGATCTTCAAACTATTAGTATTAGAGACCTTTTCTTTTCATCCCTTATCTGTCGTTTGTTCTTTACTATTTTTTTTTCCCTTCATAATTTTCCTCATGAGATGAGAATATCTTTGTTTTGACTCTTCCTCCCTTCTTCTGTGTGTAATTTATTTAAATATAATATTTTCTTGGAGAAAATTAAAATTATGCAAGATGCTGATTTTGGGAACACGTTTCAATTATGATTTTAGACATAAAATTTTCAATTTGTTTCAAAATATTTTTTTTTTCCGAATTTATTGTCAAAATGAAGGAAAAATATGATGTGGGTGTATGTCTAAAAATTAGAAGTAACTCCATCGGTATAAATATTTATGGTCGATAAGTTCAAAACTCTCACTTTCAATTGTTATTCGACTAAAAAATGCTATTTTAAATCTTTAAGAATCATCAAGACAAATGGGTAACGTAATTTATTTTTATACAACAATATTTGAGGAGAAAAGATTCGAACCTATAATCTCATGGTTACTAAGTCATACAAGATGTCAATAAAGCTATGTTACATTTGACAATAAGTAACGTACTAAGTAGAAGAATATTGAGAAAAGATAATTTGGATCAAGATTTCTAACTATTATTATTTCAAGAAAAAAGATTTCTAACCATTATCTTGATTTAGAATTATGAAAATAATTTTTTAAACACACACAAATGATAAATACTAGTTTTTTATTTTATTTTTAGGAAACGGAAAGTTTTCATTAATGTATAAAAAAGTATAAAAGACCTACTATGTAAAGTTATGCCAATGTAAAATAACGTAAGAAAATCATAGCTATAAAAATAAGGGATACAAAAACACCGATACATAGCTAGGAGAGAAGTGGAATCGAGAAGATCTTTGAAACTATGGTATAGTGATCAAGTTTGTGATTTTCCATTTAGATTATCGAAAATAGAACTTGTGAACGAAATATTTAACTAAATTATCACCAAACAATAAAACCAAACAATAAAACGTGAACGTCCATTTCGATAGTTAATACGTGTATTATAAAAATATGTTAATGTTTGTTTAAATTATTTAGTTTTTTTTTTTTTTGAAGAGGTATTTAGTTATTATTTAACAAAGCGTTAAATGTCTTAATTTTTAAATGTTAAAATTCGCTGATAATGAATTTATGTGATATAATAGTTTTTTTTTAAGGTATGCGACATAATAGCTAGTGAATCGAAAAAGTAAAACTGTTTAAATTATGGAAAATTCTCATGATCACTAGGTAGAACTTTATTGTAATTTTGAATTTGAAGGTGCAAATTTGAGAATTTAATTTAAAAATTAAAGTTATTATAATTATTTTTTTTCTTTTTTTGATAGATTATATAAGGTTAAACTACTATTTTGGTCCCTAGGCTATGAGCGTTGTTCTATTTTAATCCCTAGACTTTCAAATGTCCAATACAGGTCCCTATACTTTGAGAGTTGTTCCACTTTAGTTCTTAAAGTTTCAAATGTTCAAGTTTAGTCCTCAAACTTTGAATTAAGTTTAAATAAAAATATTTTTTTCCCTCTCCTCCATTTTTCAAACTCACTCTCAATTGAACTCTCTACCATGTTTCCAAAAAAAATAAAAAATAAAAAAATTCGCCTTCGACTTAAATTACATTTTTTAGAGCTTGTTGGGAGCGCCACCAGTGACCTCGACGACGCGAAGAAGAGAAAGCTCTACCTTAACATCCTTTAGCTGGGTCAAAAGATCCGTCTTCAACTTCTATCTTAAGCTCATGAACGTTAATTCTCGCTGTACGAAATCAAAAGTTTTTTTATATACATTGCTGGTAGCAATAGATTTTAGTGAGGCTGGTTTAGGCGAGACCCCCAGGGACTCGAACCAACCCAACCCAATTTGACGGGTTGGGTTGGGTTGAATACATAAATGAGTTGGGTTGGGTTCAAAATCATGAAATTTTCATGGGTTGGGTTGAGTCAAAGGTTGACCTAAAATCAACCAAACTCAACCCGACCAACCCGAATTTATCATTTAGTTTAAAAAATAATTTTTTTTTACCTATAAGATAATTATTTATATGTATATTTATTTTATTTAATTATTATTGTCAACTTTTCATTTTTTAATATTTTTTTAACTTTAAACTTGTTAATGGAGTTTTGAATTCACGTAAATTTGAATTTTGCATTTGCAATAAGAATCTATTTGTACTAATGTTCGTCCTAAGTTTCTAGAAATTGAAAAAAGGGGCGTTAGTTGCAAATCTATAAACCTGATAACCGAATCCAACCCAACTCGAAAATTGGGTTGGGTTGGGTTAGGTTGTGTCTTTAATTGAGTTGGGTTGGGACAAACCCGAATTTTTTGGTTGGGTTGAAAATCACCTCAACCCAACCCATGTTCACCCCTAGGCTAATATTGTGGCCTTCCTCGTGAGAATTTCTCTTTTTTTTTTTCTTCTGAAAATATGATAAATAGTTCAATTGGAAGGTGAGTTGTCAAAATAGAGGAGAGAGAAGAATTCAAGGAGAGAGAGAAAAAAAAATTATTTAAAATTTAATCATGGTCAACTCTAAATTGGATGAGGGACTATTTTTAAACTTAATTCAAAGTTGGAGGACAAAATTTGGACATTTGAAAATCTAGGGACTAAAGTGAAACAACTCTCGAAATTTAGGGACCAATATTGGACTTTTGAAAGTCTAGGGACTAAAATGAACAAGCTTTATAATCTAGGGACCAAAATGGTAGTTTAACCATTTTGTTATAATAACACTTTTGTGGCTAAAGAAGATGCTAGAAAGATATGGTTGTATTTAATTTAATTTGTTTTTTAAACTATTTTATGTGCTATTAAAAAAATAGGTATAATTGCTTGCAACCTTTTATTTGTGGTTATGAATAACATATCAATTATTTTATATCTTTATCCCTAATTTTTAATTAATATATTATTTTTTTTTCTTTGTTTATATTTGTTTACAATTTTCAAATTATAATATCAAAATGTTTAAAGGTGAGAAATCGAAATCTAGCTAAATAAATATATTATGATATTTAAATGAAAATTTTATTTATAAATAATAAAAATATATATATAAAATAAACACACGTACGAAATATGTAAAAGTTTTGTAGTAGTTTAAAGTGCAAATTATTTAGGGTATCTGAAAAAAAAAAAAAAAAAGGCAGATTTTTTAAGAGAAAATGAAGAACGTTGTTTAAGAATTGAGGATATAAAATTAAATATTTTGGAAAAATGGAAATGTGGGGATGGTTGAGAAAAATAGGGAAGATGAATAGGTTAGTTTTGAGGGTGGTGAGATTTTTTGGGATTAAAAAAATATTTCAAAATCATTAATGGAAAATCATCGCTTATTAGAGGTATTATCATCTTTTAATAATGGATATTTGCTTTCAATAGCACATTTTTTGCTCTTCATTACAATTGTAGCATATTTTTTAAAATAATTTCATTCATAGCATATTTTGTCCAAAATTCATATTCAATTATCATTACACTTCAATCGGTTTAATTCGTAGACTTTTGACTTCTATCAATTCAAATGATAAACTTCATCAGTTTAACTGATAGACTCCTATCGATTCTATGTGATTGAATTACCTTGCTAATAATTTTAAATTTGGCTATAATTATAAAAAAAAAAAATCTTTTTTTTGGCTACTCAGGTAAAGAACCCTTTTTTAATGCATGTTTCTCATCTCTATAGTCACCATGATATATGATAACAACCCAGGTCTCTTAATTCAATTCTAATTTACAAAAATCTTAAATCCAAAAAGTTCCAACCAAAAAACTCCATAATTCTTCAATAGAAGAAGCAACTTTCAAAAAGAATGAAAATAAGTCGAATTCATTATATCGATAATTTGTTTTCGGTGACAAAAATCAACAATCATTCATTGGAAAAGATGATCACAAAAATAAATAAATAGATTTTGCAAACATCGATCATTCACAAGAGAAAGACAATGGTAGAAAGAAATCAATGAAAAAAAAATGCAGAAAATCGTCATTGGAGAAGACGATAGCAAAAGGAAAGAAATGAAAAAGTAAATTTGAGGGATTTTGATAGAAAATACGCCCATGAGAAAGGGTAGAATATGAATTTTAGAACAATAAAGTCAAAATGTGTTATGAATAATTTATTTTTAAAAAAATATGTTATAATTCTAATAGATGCGTCAAGAGTAAATTTCCTTTTTTTAATGTAGCCTATAATAATTTTTTTGGCCTTTAGTGTTTTTTTTCTAATTCAACCATGTATATATTTGTTTAAAAATATATATTTAAAAATAATATGTATATTAAAAAACATAAGCGTAAAATAGTTTGTATAGATATTGAAATAAGAAAGGGAAAAGACGAAAAGGAAGCCAATGAAGCAGCGGTTCCCACGTATCGAGCTTGAGGTACGCAAAACGAGGGCCAGCATGGAAGCCACGTATCCTCATCGCTCCTTCACAGCCGTTAGATCCGCATACCTTTGACCGAAGATTGACTCAGTTGTCGATAAGATCATTCCAGAACATCCTCCATCCTTTACTTAAACCAAAACCAAGCGTTTGTTTCCTCCGTCAAAAATGGCAGCGTCCAACGTGGTGGCCGTGTACGGGAACGGGTCTCTAACGGAGGCCAAGCAATCCCCGTTCTCCGTCAAGGTCGGGCTGGCCCAAATGCTCCGCGGCGGCGTCATCATGGACGTCGTCAACGCCGACCAGGCTCGCATCGCCGAGGAGGCTGGAGCCTGCGCCGTCATGGCCTTGGAACGTGTCCCTGCGGACATCCGGTCCCAAGGCGGCGTGGCTCGAATGAGCGACCCGCAGTTGATCAAGGAAATCAAACAGGCCGTGACCATTCCCGTCATGGCCAAGGCCCGAATAGGCCATTTCGTCGAGGCTCAGATTCTCGAGGCTATTGGTATTGACTACGTGGACGAGAGTGAGGTTCTCACCCTCGCCGACGAAGACAACCACATCAACAAGCACAACTTCCGCATTCCCTTCGTCTGCGGCTGCCGCAACCTCGGCGAGGCGCTGCGCCGCATCCGCGAGGGCGCGGCCATGATCAGGACTAAGGGAGAGGCGGGGACGGGGAATATCATCGAGGCGGTGCGGCACGTGCGGTCCGTGATGGGGGATGTCAGGCTGCTGAGGAACATGGATGATGATGAGGTGTTCGCCTTTGCTAAGAAGATTGCCGCGCCCTATGATTTGGTTCTGCAGACGAAGCAGCTCGGGCGGCTTCCCGTGGTTCAGTTCGCGGCGGGGGGTGTGGCGACCCCGGCCGACGCGGCGCTGATGATGCAGCTCGGGTGCGATGGCGTGTTCGTTGGGTCGGGCGTGTTCAAGAGCGGGGACCCGGCGAAGCGAGCGAAGGCGATTGTGCAGGCAGTTACTCATTATAATGATCCGGAGGTGCTGTTGGAAGTGAGCTGCGGGCTCGGGGAGGCGATGGTGGGACTCAACATGACGGATAAGGTCGAAAGGTTCGCTGATAGATCCGAGTAGAGACTCCACTCGTATGCCCATTTCAGAACTTGATGGTTTCTTCTAAACATATTAAATCCAGCTACAAGGGATTCAATTTAATTGCTTTCAAATGTTGTGTTCTTTTCCTTCTTCAATATCTTCAATACAAATGTTACTCTATAATTAACCTTTTCAATGTATTGGATCTTTCCAGATATAATAATTACATTTCCATCAAGATTAAGTTTTAATTTAGAACAATGTAATTAAGAATTTATACAAAACAAAGCTAAAAGAAATAAGAAGCAAATGGGATGGGTTATACCAAAATTTTGAGTAATTGAACTCCAATCGAATTTTGTATATGTGCAATTATTTTTAATTTTGTGATATAATTTTTTTAGTCAATTTTTGTTATACATCAAAAATTCCTTTTTCTTTTATACTTCTTGTTTTGCCGGTATTTCTCCTATTTTAATTTTCTTTTCTCTTTATTTGTCTTTTTAGTTCAAAATATTCCCTCTCTTTATTTATTTTTGTGATTCCTTTTTACAATAAATCTTTTTATTATTATTTAAGAAACTAAATACAAGATTTTTTTAAAAAAATAAGTCAATAATACCTTTTTATTTAAGTACATAAAAATAGTACATTATTGAAAAATAAATTTCAATATCAATTTTTTTACAAAATCCATTTCCCCCCCTTAAAATAACAACTTCAAACTTTTATTTTTGTAGTTTGCTCTTATGAAGAATTTAATTAAGTATTTTATAACTAAATCCTAAAATATATCTTTCTTTAAAAAAAACATAAACAAAAGATATCATGTTAACTATATCTTTCTTTAAAAAAAAAATATCATGTTAATAGAATAAATGAGTATATAAATGAAATAATATTTATAAAATATTAAAATTGATATATAAATTGTAGTTATTAAAAATGATGTGAATATATAAATTGAAGTTACTAGGAAATGATATCTGACTATGCAAGATATTTCATTCATTTTTCAGAAAACATCAATACATTTAGTGAAAAATAGATTATGACAATAAAAACGGTAGAATAATAACAACCTAAATATATTTTGAGAAGAAAATGGACGGTTCGTAGAAATTTTGATTTTGATTTTTCGAAGAATAATAACCACTTAAATGTTTGGCCATGAAAATTTGAAGTTGTTTATTTATGGCATTGTTGAAAAAAGAAAATAGAAATGAATGTATCTGGAAGAAAAAATCGGGCTTTAATTTTGGGATTTATTTATTTTTAATGAATTTAATAATTGAAAATATATTTGTAAATATTTTGAAATTTAGATAGTTTTAAAAATACATTTCAAACGAATATCTAATACAATTTTGATACATTTGGAAATATTATTTTAAAACATGATTTTTTTAAGAAAAGAAAGGATTGTGAACGAAAAAATTAGTGGCATGTGGAGCATTTGCCCCCCCCCCCCCACAACTCGTTTAATGCAAACCTCTTTTATTCGACCCTTTTTCACAGATGGTTTTGAAAAGAACTAATCTCTATGATTTACCAGATGGTCTCAATTGTTTAGGATAAGAGAAAGACACTGATGAATTCAATTTTTTTTTTTTTTTTTTATATCTGTAACTGTCTGGGTCAGTTTGTACTCACCTCCATTAATGTCACAAAACATATCGCCTGACCCTATAACATTTGAATGCAAAAAAATTCGTAAGAAATTAATTCTTAGGTAGGTGGTCATCATCCTTGATGAATTCAATTTATGTGACTTTTTTTTTATTAAATAATTTTATTAGTGGTTTCAGTATGTCCGTAATAATAATCAAAGTCGTGACTTGACCTTCTTTTATGGTTAAGTATAGTAGTTTCGCTGGCCGAGAAGAGATACCTCCAGCCAACCAATACAAGTTTTTTTTTTAATTACCGCCCACAAGTTGTTGTATCCTTCTTTGTACAAATTCGACACTGCGATTGAAAACCTGATGTACCAAAGAACAGTTGAAGGATAGAGATAAATAATGAAAGGCAATATAAAATAGGGTTTCTTGTATATTCTTTCACACAATAATATATTATACACGAGAGTTCCCTTATATAGGGAAAATACATAATTATCTTTAATTATAAATCCTAAATATCTATAACTATATTTATCCTAAAATCCCAACAATAATATCATTTAATATCTAGAATATATTATTCCCTAACATTTCACCTCAAACGCGCGGGGAGTTCAACGACCCCAAGTTTGGACCGAAGAAAGCAAAACTGAGTATGAGACAATGTCTTCGTTAAGTAGTCAGCAGGTTGATCAATAGACGAAATGTAACGAACCTGAAGATGATCGCGCATAATGTGATCCCGAAAAAAGTGAACATCAATCTCAATATGTTTAGTTCGTGCATGAAACATCGGATTGACAGCCAAGGAACCAGCACTGATGTTATCACACCAAAGAACGGGAATAGACGAGAGCCGGATACCAAGTTCACCCAGCAGCTGTCGGAGGCATAGAACCTCAGCCGCACCATGAGCTAGGACACGATATTCAGACTCTGTACTAGAACGAGCTACAACAGTCTGTTTCTTCGAGGACCAAGAAACAAAAGAACTCCCGAAAAAGACACAGTATGCTGCTACAGATCTACGATCATCAAGATTAGAACCCCAATCAGCATCAGAGTATGCTGACAAAGTCCAAGTGTCTGTTGGTTGCAGAAGCAGACCCAGGTGCCGAGTCCCACTGAGGTAGCACAAGACTCTCTTAACTGTCTGTCAATGACTATCAGTTGGGCATTGTAAGAATTGACTCAGGTGATTCACAATATAGGCGATATCAGGTCGTGTGTTGGTCAGGTACTGCATCGCACCAATCGTATTTGATAGATAAGCGGATCTGCGAGAGGTTCTCTGTCAGACAAGGACAAGGACTTGCTAGTTACGGACGGAGACGGAGCATATTTAAGGTTGGTCAGATTTAGCTTGGCAAGTAGATCATCAACGTACTTAGTATGAGTAAGCAAAAGACCAGACTGCACATGAGAAACCTGAATACCCAAGAAATAGTCGAGATCGCCAAGATCTTTCAAAGCAAAGTGCTCATTGAGAGAACGCATGAGTTGGTGAATGAACTTGGTGTCACTTCCAGTAACTATGACATCATCAACATAAACAAGCAGCAAAACAGTGATCGAGCCTCGATTGTAAATAAATAAGGAAGAGTCAGGGTGACTATTAACAAAACCCCAGGTGAGAAGAACCGACTTTAGAGCATTATTCCACGCCCGAGGCGCTTGTTTGAGACTATAAATTGCCTTTTTCAGTTTACACACATAATGAGGAAACATGGAGTCAGCATACCAAGGTGGTTGAGACATATAAACATCCTCCTCTAACATCCCATTAAGAAAGGCATTGTTAAAGTCCAACTGCTTGATAGGCCAGTGACGAGACAAAGCAAGAGTAAGCACAACGCGAATGGTGGAAGCCTTAACAACAGGACTAAAAATGTCAAAGTAGTCAATTCGAGGGTTTTGACGAAAACCTTTCGCAACAAGACGGGCCTTGTGCCTCTGAATAGAGCCATCAGAATTCTGCTTGATTTTAAACACCCATTTATACCCAACCACATTTTGAGCTGACGACGGAGGAACCAAACACCATGTATCATTTTGAACCAAAGCTTGAAATTCTTGGTCCATCGCACTTTTCCAGACCGGAGTTTTAAGAGCATCAGCAACTCGGGTCGGTTCAATGATTGACCAATCGGGTACCGTAGGCGGAGCAGAAACAACCCACGCCTTAGGTTTAAAAATTCCATTCTTGGAGCGAGGGACCATGCGATGAGTATTAATAACTGGAATTGGTGGTGTGGAGAGGTCAGCCACAGGACTGAACAAAGGAGCAGGAGAAGCAGACATAGAAGCATGTCGAGGAGAAGAGGACTGAGGGCGTAGGGGTGTGGAGAATGGAGAAGACTCAACTCGCCCAACCTCAACATCACCACCACAAGACTGATCTCCAGGTCGAATCGGTGCATTCGACGGTAATATGTGTGGGACAGAGTCAAGCAATTGGTGCAAGGGTGGTACAGGTACTGGAGCAATAGAGGAGGCCGGTACAGACAAAAAACATTATGCAAAAGGAAACAAGCTTTCATTAAAGGTGACATGCCGAGAGATGATCACTTTCCCAGACGGGCTGAGACACTTATGCCCTTTATGAATTGTGCTAGGTCCCAAATATACGCAACGCTCTGTGTGCATTTGAAATTTCTGAGAGTTGTACGGCATGAGATACGAATAACACGCACAACCAAAAACGCGTAACTCGTGAAAATTCAATTGCCTCTTTGTTAAGAGTTTGACAGACGACTTTTCATCTAGAACAGGGGTAGGCATGCCGTTGACTAAAAATGTCGCCGTGAGAAAAGCTTCCCACCAGTACTTGAGTGGCATGGTAGCATGTGCCAGCAACGTCAATCCAGTCTCCATAATGTGTCGATGTTTTCGCTCAGCCCGACCATTTTGGGCAGGGGTATACGGACAAGAAAAACGGGAACGAATACCAAGACGACCACACAGAGCATGAACTGGTGTATATTCACCACCATTATCAGACTGCAACATTCTAATAGAGCAACCAAACTGAGTTCGAACCATAGCAAGAAAATGCTCAAATGCACTCAAAGTGTCACTATTTAATTTTAGCAGATATACCTACACAAAACGACTATAGTCATCTAAGAAATACACGTAGTAGCGAAAGCCATCAGATGACTCAACCGGGGCTGGTCCCCATAAATCAGTATGAACAAGATCAAACATATTTCGAGCACGAGAATCAGACAAAGAAAAAGGTTGTGCATGCCTTTTGCCCAATTTATAGGCTTCACAAAAACTTAGTTTATCATTCAAAAGAGACGGGAAATTAAAAGTACTTGCTAAACTTTGAAATATTCGTAAATACGGATGTCCCAGGCGTTGATGCCAAACATCCCTAGACACTGCCATATTAACTGACCTATTACTAGGAACAACAAATGCAGAACAAATTAAAGGACTACTAACTAAAGTCACCGAGTTTTCTGAGCTTGCACAGGCCTTTGGGGTCACAATACCGACAGGTGCAGCTTGATACAAGCCATCCTTAAGCAACCTGTCATAACTACTCTGCCCGTACGGACATCTGATACGAGTTGACAATGTCTTTTAGTAGAATAGAAAGCTAATTGCAATTGATCTTTTAAGTGCGATATCTTTAGCATTCAACTCTTAACATGCAAGTGTACACGATCTTTTTGTATCAAATGATAAGTAAAGTCATCTCCCACAAGGATTGTATAAATTGATTCAAATACTAATTGGAAAGTTAAGTACAGAAAGTAAAAGATAATGTGGTTGTCACTTGTTTCAATTGTGAAATGAAATAACAGCCAAATGCGACACGAATTGCTGTCACCATAATGTATCGCATAAATATCAATGAGAAATTAAAACAGTATGCAAATATAACAGAAATGTTATCGTATATACTTAATACGCAACATAAAATGATTTCACTAATGATATAGGTTCAGGTTAAGGTTGATTAAGCGTGATCCACATGCTACGGGGATAATGCTAATGGTAAGAAGCAAACTCCGCACAAATGTGAGTCTAAAACTCCCTCTCGGGATGCTTTCATCCTCCTCTAACTTACACTCTCGTATCAAAGCTCGAGGATCACGAACACGTGCTGCACACTGGCGAAGCGACTATCTCTAGCCTCCTACTTAACGGATAGGAGATCATATTCCGAAACTAATGGCTATCGCTAGTAGATCTCTAACTCCTCTCCCTCTCGGGACGACGAAGTAAGCTAACATGAATGGATGGTCAGTCGAAACATGCTAAAAGATAAAATGCCTAGGATAACTAAGTTCAACATCTCCCTGATCACCCTGTGAACATGCTTCACACACCTATTCCCTTAACCTTCACCTATAGTATACTTAGCTCATGATCGCATCAACCATAACAAAAACGGAAATATAAACTGTCGTAAGCATTGTAAAACAGTGATGAAGATCTGGAAAATCAATCGATGAACGAATTCAACAACTAAACAGAGATCTAAACTTGCATAAACTTCAATCAACAGCAAACAACAGGAAAACGTACTCGAGAGTAAAGAAATCGTCAAAATATGATAGAAGACAACTAAAACCAGCAAACAACAGGAAAACGTACTCGAGAGTAAAGAAATCGTCAAAATATGATAGAAGACAACTAAAACTGTAAGATCGAGCGATCGTCAATGTTCACGCTCCAGAAACAACGATCTAAGCTATGAAAACAGTAAACTACAGAAATCTGAAGTAAAAAAGTTGTAATACTGAATTATGGAAATGCAGGAAAAAGGAGCTGCAGACTTCAGCAGCGATCGAAAAAAATCCGGGCGGAAATCCAACGCGAGCTCCCGAAACAGTAATAATGGCGGAATTACAGAGAAAAACTTGTGAAGAAGATGTGGAAAAACTCGCGGAAATTGAAATAGAGCTTGCCGAACTGTTATTCAAATGTTGATGACGGCTTTTATAGACTTTCCTCTTCACAGATGTACGGTTAGGATTAAATCTGGAGGTGTCTTGTCCGCTATTCCAATCGTGACATCAGCATGCGTCAGCATTGGGAAATACGGGCATGCTCTTTTCGCCAGGAAAAGAAGTGGGGGCCACAACATCTTCCCGCCTCTTCTGAATGCAGACTGAATGCTCGAGACGAAACTCTCTTTTGCCCATATTGATCCTTTACTGCAATTTCACTTTCGTGCTCATAATTTTCCTTAGAGGCTTTATGATTTTTTCTGAAAAAGAACAGAAATAACCTCACCATACAAGTGTTCTAGAAATGCTTAAATTGATGCTATAAACTGCACGTTTTGACTCCAAAACTGTCATTTTATTATGATTTATATTTCTTGCCTCTTTTACGACATGATTTGCATTTTGTAAGTATTTCTCTGTTCTAATGTGATTCAAGCTACTAAATGGATGTTATTATGCGAGATTATGACTTAAAAACACCTTATTTCAGGGCTAAAATACTCTCTAATTGAGAGTTATCAACATCATTCACAAAACAACAGTTCCCGTGAAATTCCACAATAACACCATTATCTGTGGTAAGCCTAGATACACTGATTAAATTTTTCGCAATAGTAGGAACACACAACATGTTGTCAAGTTTTAAATTTTCCACAATTTATAGGAAAAAACGAAGAGTCAACATGCGTAATTAACAACTTTTCACCATTACCAACTGTGACTATCTCACTACCTCCATACTCAGTAGGGTTGGTCATGTAGTTGTAGTCAGAAGTAACATTGTTAGAAGCACCACTATCAAGGTACCAATATGGATCCGCAACATTCTCAACACTAGCAACGAACGGGTTGGAATTATGTTGTGCATGAAAAACTTGAAGACGAACACCATCAGAGAATCTAGGGGTCGAAACCTGGTTGTCATAAAGCGAGGGGCCAAGTGGTCGATACTGATTCCCATATTGTGGAGGTCGACTTTGATTAGGAAAAACTTGACGGAGATAATCCTCTTCCGCTCGTGACTAGGCCCCAAACAGGTCTAAAACAACCATCCACAACTCATGTGATGTCTCACATCCCATTACTTGTGTAGCTACTTCCGGGGTCATCGAGTTATATAATCACCCCAACAATAATTGATCAGCACAAACCCATGCATCATGTGCATCACATCCATAAATATTTGGTGAAAAAGAACCCATTGAATGAAAACTACTTGCTGGAAAATGAAAAGAAGATGAAATTTGACCTTGACCCAAGTTGTAAGGTTTTGGTTTTTTTTTTTTTTGTATTAATTTATCACTAATTGTTATATTTTATTTTATTCCTCATATTGTAGTTAATTTTTTTTTGTTTAATTGTGTTTTGTTTTTATTGTGAATTTAAATGTTGTTTTCTTGTTTTAAATATATATATATATTTTTTTTTTCTTAAGGGTTTTGAGGTTTTAAAATGAGAAAATGGGTCTTTTTAAGGGTTTTTTGCTCCTATTTTTTCATCCAAACAGCCCCTTCCTTCACCATCAACTCAGATCGCGCCACGTGGCGCTATCCAAGCCATCCAGCCCCACCCCCATCTTCTTCCTCATTCTCTTTTGCACGCAAAAACCACCCCATCTTCTCCCTCCTTCTCTTCACAAGCAGCCCCAACTCAGCCTCCTTCACACGCGACGCAGCAGCCACCCACACGCCTCCGCTGCACGCCGCCTCCGTCAACGCCGCCGCCGCGCGTGTGGGTTTCCTTGCCAACGAGTTCCGAGCTCGTTTTTCCCCATTCCTCTCGTTATTTTACCCCTCCCTTAAGCTTGTAAGACCTTTACCCCACTGTTTCATAGCTTTTTCCATTATTTTTCCCAAGTTTTCCGGCCGGATTCCATGGATTTCGGCAAGATCTCAAGCTTGTTTTCGTAACTTCTTTTGCAGTTTCCCATTGCTAGAGAGCTCCGTTTGAAATTTCGAGACTGGTTCCGTGTTCTAGAGATCGAGAGCTTTCCAAAGAGGTATGACCCGCTCCATTTCGTGACGGCTCGCCATCGGCCGCCGCTGGGCCCCGCGGGGCTCCGGCGACGCGTTTCCGGTCAGCTTCTTCCTCTCGACCCCATGATTGTTTTTCCATTCGTAGTTCGTTTAGATTGTTCCTAACGAACTCTCGGTGTGGTTTCTCGTTTAGGTGATCCGGGAGCCTTTCTTAGCTAACGTGGTAGTTTTGGCGTTCGATCGAGTCGTCGGGAAAGGTAAGAGGTTTCATTATGAGTCGGATGTGGCAATTTCATTGCAAGTAATGACATGACTAGGGCTTTCGAACTATAACATGATG
>JBBMEF010030900.1:0-15919 GCA_037832685.1 Sicyos baderoa | reverse complement strand
AAGTATCAATATCAGCAAATTAAACACATGAAAAAAATATAAAGTTTTAAAATACAGTATGGTACAAGATATGTTATAGTTGTACTGTATATACTAAGTTATTTTAGTACTGTGTGGTTAACAAACGTGTATGTTCCTTCACCTACCATATATACATTCATTTTTTCTAAAAAAATTCACATTATAGAATACCAGAGAAATCGAATTAAGAAAACTCTAGATCTAAAAATTAACTTTAAATCTACAATACATTTCGTTCACCTCATATGTGGCAATTTTTTTATTCTAGATGTCTTTTATCGGAGTGTATTGAATGGACTGTAAGATCGACAATGGAACCCATAATAAACTCAAATGAATCTGGACAATTTGCAGAAAACCTTCATGGGAAAAGAAATTAAAAAAATAAAGAAACATTCCTAATAAAATGTAATTTCGAATGATTTGATTTTTCCACAATTAATGCTCCTTAAATGTGCGTTTCATGATTTGGAATGCGGAATATTTTCCTTTTTTAAAATTATCCTTCAAAAATTAAAAACCATCAATTTGGGGACATGGCTGTAATTTGTTATTTTCAGATTTTATAATGTATTAAAAGAAAATCTAGTTTTGCTAATATTTTTGTAAATATATATATTTGCAAATACTTTTCAAATATGGTCTATTTTTGAAAAAAACTCGTTTATATATAACAATTAATTAAAAGGGTATTAAATTACATGAAAATCAATCAAGAGATCAAAATAAAATAATTTAAAATGAAGAAAAATGAAAAAATGATAAATGATAAATTTAAAGATACAAAAATTTGGGAAATTTAGTGGCTCAATTAATGAGGGAAGGTTTTGAGGTGTATAAGGTGACGAGTTCACTCTATGATGATCACTTATTTAAAAATTAATTTTTTACATATTTTTTTGACATTTAAATATTATAGGGTTTGACGTTATGTCTCATGACATTAGCGCGAAAACTGATTCGGATAGTCACGATATAAAAAAAATGGAAAGACATTAGCGCGAAAACTAATTCGGATGGTCACGATATTAAAAAAATGGAAAATTTGGTAATGAAATAAAGATGGGGATGAAGGCGGTGCACATTTGTGAGTAAACATTAGTACAATGGGCTGAATTAGGAACAGGCCTGGCCCAGCGTTCAATGCCTATGGGCCCATGTGTACACTGACCGATTGCTGTCTTCCGATTGGGCCCAAACCCATTCTCGATTTATTACGTCACCAACAGTACACAACTGACCGTACCCTAAAATACACAATAACTCCTTTCAAAAAATTAATAAAAAACACAATAACAATAAATAATAATATTCAACTACACCGTCACAAAACAAAACAAAAATGTTAATTTATAGGTTTCGTCCTTATAGTATGGGCTTAATATAAAAGAGATATGAGTTACTTCCCTCATTGCCAATTGATTTTGAGGTAGAACCCCATATTCTCTCACATGGTATTAGAGCTTATAAAGCCCAAACGAGTATTCGGTCCAATAAAATGAAATTGAGATCCGATTTAAGATAGGTGAGCCCAAAAGAGGGAAGCAGGTTAGGATCTCACAAATGTCCCAGATTGGAAAGTGGGAGGGTCGTGGAACCCCATATTCTCTCACAATGTTTGGTTTGTTGTATTGATAACCAAAAATAAGAAGAATGTTGTTTCGAATCTCCGGGTTATAAACCCTCAGAATTATATTTCTCGAAATCGTTACATTTACCAAACCCTCAGAATTATATTTTTCGAAATCGTTACATTTACCAAACAACTGATTTCAAATCCAAACCTCTTGAATTCGAAACGGCAAACCAAACAAGACTTCAGGTGAATGGTAAAAAAAAAGAAAAAAAAAAAAAAACTTATGAAATGAAGATAATAATAATAATAAAACTCATTAAAAATAGTGTAAAAAGGGAAAGAGACAAGAGAAAGGAAGATCCCCATGTGCGGGGGTTGAAGAATCCAACGGCTGATGTGACAAGAACGGGGAGGGAGATGCACGGATAAGATCCTCTGTCACTGCCACGTCGTTTCACTCTGGCCCACCCATTGTTCTTTTAACTCACAAATGACGCTAAACCAATCACATGACCCCACGTGCTCAAGTTGGTCAAAATACACGCTCTTAGCTTTATTATTTTAGTCAAATAGTTATTAAGTTTCATTTCGGCATTTATTTTAGTTGGGTTTCGGATGTTTTTGTGTTCTTTTTATGTAACTATTTCAGTTTTATTTTTTAATGTTTAACAACAAAAGTAACGTTACAATTCAATCCAAATATTCAATGGTTGGACAGGTTGTATCATAAGATTAATCGAATTGATGGAAGTCAATGACATAATTAGTTATATTGTTTGATGTTTATCCATTTAAACTATAAGGTTACAAATTTGAGTCTAAAAATTGAAATTTAGCTCGCATATTATTTGAGAATAGTTGTACTTTATATAAGGTTTGTTAGTCCTTCTTCCCTTAATTTATAATAAAGTAATAATAATAATTAAATTGTATGTAAATTGATCCAAACATTTATAGATATCAAAATGAAAAAATCATAATTTTCCTATTATAGACATACACTTATATAAATTGAAACTTCTATACTTGGTAGATCATTTTAATATTGTATTTTGTCATTTTTATAAAAATTTAAGCATACAACTATATATAACAAATCTAACATATGGTTCTACTATACTTGATAAATAATTTTAATATTGTATACCTTAATTAATATATATATCATATATATATATATATATATTTTGTGTGTGTGTGGAAGAGAGATATCATTTGATAACTATTTGATATTATCTACATTTTTTGTTTTTATAAAAATTTAAGCATATACTAAATTAACATACAGTTTTTATTATTTGATATCTAGCTACATTATCTTACTCATAATTTAAAAGGCAGCCCAAAATTTTAAAAGCTAAAAAAATAGTTTTAAAATTCTTGTTTTTGTTTATAGAATTAATTATTTAGTATCTACATATTTTTTTGGAAATTTGTTATATATACCAATTTTAAGATCCTTTATTAGAATTATAGCACATTTTTATCAAAAAATCATTTATACCAAAATTTTGAGTGATTGAACTCAACCAGTTTTATAAATGACTGAGCTCAACTGATTGAGTTAAATCATTAGTTATTGATTGAGTTCAATCACTCAAAATTTTGGTATATGTGCAATTATTTTTAATTTTGTGCTATAAATATAATTTTTTAGCCCATTTTTATAATACATGAAAAATTCTCTATTTTTTTTTTTTTTTTAAATAGATGAAATCTTATGTAGATAAAATGAGTAAATACAAACTAGTTTAAAAAATCTAAAATAAAAGTGAAATGGTCAAAATCAATTATAAATTATATTTCACAAGGATGTGACAGTGTTTTAGATAGAGAAAATTGGGAATTGGAGGGACCAAATAAATTGGGGGAAATAAATGAATGTATTGGATGGAGGGGGATGAGGTCCGTGACAAAGAAGATAGATATATAGTGGCATTAATTGTGAAATAATTATGTCACAAAGTAATCAATACAACAATACAATAATCCAATTCAATCCAATCCAATACCAAACTCAATATCCAAACAATAGAACAGAAAAATACAATTAATTTGGTCCGAGTTGTGCGAATCAAACCGGACAGTTTGGTTGGGCCGTATGTGTTATTTGTTCCTCTTTCTGACATTCTAATTTGTTAGAATCTCACAAATGTTTAACATTAAAAAGTGGAAAAATCCAACATCAATAAAAAAAGAGACATGGGTCATTCCTTTCATTGCCAATTAATTTTGAGGTGAAAATTCATTTTTTTTTTTAATATGGTATCAGTGCTCATAAAGCCCAAACGGGTATCGGTCCAATAAAAATGATATTGAGATCCAATTTAAGATTGATGAGTCCAACAGAGGCACATATTGAGGGAGCATGTTAGAGTCCAACATCAATATAAAAGAGATATGAATTACTCCGGTCATTGTCAATTAGTTTTAAAGTGAAACTTCCACTTTCTCTCATACAATCCCACCAACTTTTTCTCATTATCATTATTTTATAATTCATATTTTCATATTTCGAATCAATAAATCAGTTTCCTACTTTTATAATTATTGAACGGAATTTGATGTTAAATATGTAGGCTGGTTGAAAATTCGAAGCCAAAACAAATGGTAATTAGTTAGTTTAGAATGAGAATAACCTTTCTCTATCATTAAAGTGTTTTTCACGAAAAAAAATTGGTGACATAGTGATTTCATTGTTTGGTGGTAAACTATTCAACACCACAATCACGAGTTTGATTTTAAAAAAAATCGGTATTTGTTTCTTATATTGTTTAAGTTATAGTGTCTTCTATATATTGGTCCCCTTCCCCTTACTTATACTAAAATTTAAAATTTTGAATTTTCACAATTTTTAAAATATCTGAATTGTGAACATTTTGAAAAATGGTTTAAATTGATTTAAAATACCTTTCACCATTCCTTTTCTCTTCTTATGGATAAATAACTAGTGATAGACTATTATGAGATTATTTACAACAAAATTTAATTAATATAGATTAGCGTTGTATTTTACGTGAGAAACACAAAGTCTTTTAATATAAAATTTTAAAATATTGATTTCTTTTTGTAAATAATTATAGAATAATAGGTGTTGCACTATGTATTAAGTACTCATACTAATTTTTGCTTGAAAATAAAAGTAATGCTCATACTAAATAATAGTGATAGTATAGTTTACTTAATGTCTATATAAACAAAATGTTTACTTAATGTCAAAATTTATGTGGACAACCCATTCTTATTAAAGTTCATGAATAGTACTAATATATATATATAATAAAGTTCATGAATTTGTTAAAATTAGAGATCGTGATATACAAACATTTAAAAATTTTAATTATCAACTTACATAGTTTCAAATCATTTACTTTGAATTAAATACATATAAATATTTAATATTGATTAACTAATTTGAAAATGAAAAGAATCGAGACATAATTTTAAAAGGTGATTTATTTAGTTTGTGAGGTTGGTTTTGTATTGTTTGTTTGTTTAATAAAAAAACGGTTTGATATATATAATATATACACGTGTAGAATGATAATCGAACATATACATGATTATAGTCAAAATTAGGGGAGTACAAAAAAATCGATAACTCGAGATATTCGGCTTATCGAATCTAAACTATAAGGGTTGGATTGAGTTAGATTTTTTAAAATTTGGGTTGAGTTAAATTTATAGAAAACTCGAATTTTTGAGTCGGTTCTCAGGTTTTTGAGTTTTGAGATGGGTTCAACTCATAACCCGAAGATTAATATATATTGACTAACATATTTATATATAATGTAAAGATATTGATGGCTTAGTGGTTTAGTTGTTGTCTTCATTAAAAATTTCTATGGCCTTGGTTCAAAACCAAGGGTTGCCATTACTTCTTTTTTTTCTTCCATCATTTATTTATTTATTTTATGGACTAAGTAAACTTTGTCAAACCTCTTTTCTCTCAAAAATTTATTTAATTTTTCTTATTTGGTTAAGTATAATATTTTTTAGAATTCAAAATTAATTCTTATATTTAAAAAAAATATATTTTCTTTATAATTTTTTTTTTTTTTTTTTTTTTTTTTTTTTTTTTTTTTTTACAAAATTAGCTTTATATTTGAGCATACACCCTTATATCTCTTGATTTGTAGTTTCAAATATTTAACCAATATTTAGTCAGATTTTATACCCATATTTGACTTCCAGATCATTTTCTTTACAAAATTAGCTTTTCTTTCTTTTTTTACTTGTTTTACAAAATTAGCTTTATATTTGAGTATAAACCCTTATATCTCTTGATTTGTAGTTTCACATTCAAATATTTAATCAATATTTAGTCAAATTTTATACCGATATATTTGACTACCAAAGGTTGAAATAATTAGTATCCTCCTTGAATTTGTAATCCCGCCTTCAACTTTTAATTCTTTTTTGATCGATGAACCTAACCCAACCCAATAGTATAAGGTTGGGTTGGGTTGGGTTGAAACTGTATTGAATTAGGTTGGGTTGAAAAATAACACAAATTTTTGGGTTGGTTCAAAAATTACCCTTAACTCAACTCATGTATACCTCTAGTCAAGATGACTTTAATTAATTTTATTATCAAAAAGTATTATAAAGAGCAATACTTTGCATTTCATACAAGTACTTACTTACATATATTTTTCACTATTTGCACGGATAATGTATCACATCTTTAATACATCATTTATCGCTCAATAATTAAATCATCATTTTTCAATAATATTTATTGGTAATATATTTTTATTTCCTAAAAAATATGTACTACCTAAGTGTTTTTAGAACAGTGCACTACGATGAAACTAATTTGAAAACAATAAAAAATAGAATTTAAATGTTGTTATTATTATTTATTTTGTTGGGTAACAAATTGGAAGAAAGGGTAGAGATCCAAAAACATGTCATGTCTCCTTTTCCAACAATTATATAGATGTTATCCAAGACATACTTATGTCTTTTTTTGAATTCCCTTTTTTTTCCCAAAATATTATGTTTGTGTACGTCCGTGGGATTTTTCTTTGGCTTATATTATATATCTCAACAAAATTGATGTTTCAAATTTATTCCTCATGTCAAATATGCACTCATATAGTTCTTGATTCAAAAACCATGACTATATATATATATATATATATATATCAATACATCAAACTTGTTAACATTGAAATGATTTTAATGATCTAAACAACAAAAGATTATAAATTGCGACGTACAAAAGGTATTTAATTTTAGGGAATTTGCGCTGTATAGCAAATTTCCTATTTTGCATTAAAATTATAACAATTTTTTTAAAATATTGCAAATATAACAACTTTTTTTTGATAGACTCTATCAAACACTATTGATAGAGTCTATCAGACACTATTAATGGAGTCTATCAATCTAATTTTGTTAAATTTGCAAATATTTTCAAAAAGTTGTTATTTATTCATTTTTTTTGCCTTATTGTAATATACATGCAAATTCCCCTTAATTTTACTTGATTTTTCTAGCAAAAATGAAATTAATTGCATATAAAATATAAAAGGAATTTTTGTAGAAATAGACCAAATTGATAAAATATTTACAATACTAGGTAAATTTAAAAAAAAAATAGTAATCATACTCAAATATATGGTATAAAGTAATATTTTTTATACTTCATAACTAATACATAATACAGTATGATGAATATTATTTATATTGTATATTTGACTGTAAATTTAAATATTTTTAAATTTATCTAGATATGTAATTATTTTATAAAATTAGACTATCTATGACAATTTTCCAATATAAAATTAATATTGAATCATAAGTATTGATTTCAAAAAAAAAAGGAAAAAAAAAGAAAAAAAAAAGGTAATAAGTATCAATATAATATTGAAGCCAAGATTTAATGGCAATGGGAAGTAAAGTTTTTCATGCAGAAAAAACAGAAACTCATAACTATATTTAAAGTATAAAATTTAGGAAGCATCACAAAATTCCAATTCCATTTAACTTTGAAGTTTAATTTGACCCATTGAAACATGAATTGGACAAATGGCCAAATTGTAATGTGAGAGTTCTTATGATCTTGCAAAAGTATTTTTATTGCCATTGTGTGTGTGTGTTTTTAAGCAGGCCATTATGGTCTTAGTTGCTTTTTTTTTTTTTGGGTATAAGGAATTAACAATATATTTTTGGTGGATTATAACTATCAATTATCATAAGACTAACCATACTTTAACTAATTTTCTAGCTAACTTTTACTATCTTTGTTTATTTTTAAATAAATTATTTCAAAACTTAGTTTGGGGTTTGTTTTTACAATAAGTTGATTTTGTCTCCAAGGAGTAAATTAAATTTGCTAATTGTTTTAAATTTGATACACCAATAAATGTTAAACTTACAAAAATAAAATAAAAGGCAAGACAACGTTTTTTATTTATTTATTTGATTTTTAGTACAAGACCACGTTTGTTTTTATTACAATAAATTTAATTGTTAGAATATTTATTAATTGACATCATTTTTTCTTAAGTAGTCAGTAGGAAATTATAAATATTGATCGAATGAACACCAAATCAAATAATCAATCACGACACCGACTCATTCAGTACATTTTTTTTTTTACTAGACTAACATATGAGAGGTTAAATTGATAGGTAATTGATAAGTGATACAAAAAATACATATTTAATAGGTGGCATAATGATATAGCGTCGAGATCTTGAGATCTTTGGTTCCACGAGTAAAACTCCAAATTTTTAAAGTCATCAAAATAATAAATATTAATGATAATAAGTGATACAAATACTACGAATTCTAAGTCATTATAATATAAAGAGGATTCAAACACATGACTATAAAGTTAAAATAGATTACCATCAATCAAGATAATTAATTGCATCACAAATTCATCGAGTACCAAAGAGAAAAGTTAAAACTTTATGAACATTATTATTTTGTTTTTCTTTAATCGAATACCAAAAGCGTTGCATTTTCAAGTTGCATACAATAGAATTGTTTTTCTTTAATCGAAGATTTGAGCAAGAGAATTTGAACTATTTTGCAACTGACCGAATAAATATCGGAAATTTATTTAGAGCAGAAATTGAAGATAAGACTTACAAAAAGAAACAGAAATTAACGATAAGAAATTAAGAGGATGTTTAAAGGAATAAGAGTATGAATACAAAAAGAATGAAAAGATGATTATAATCTAGGAATAAAATAATTTGATGAGAGCAAACAAAATAAAATGTTATAAAAAAAAAGTGATTTTGAAAAAAAAAAAAAACAATTACAAAGGAAAATTCTACCCATTCTAAGTCATCATCTTTTAGTTGGAGGTTTGTTTGTCATATTTAAAGAGGGTTTTGATCGAAAATTTAATATCTCTTTTTAAAATCTACATTCAAATAAGTTTTTATAATTCTTCAAAATAAATTTTTATTTTCATATATAACTCTTCATTTCCAATTATTTATGTTTAACTACTCAATTACTTATAACCACTCATTTACAATCATTAATTTCTAATCAATCAAAATAACTTATTTTTAATCACTTATTTCTAATGTTCTTCTCTTAATTATTCAAATAATTACTTATTTTAAATTTACATCAAAACAAGTTTTTGACTCAAACTTTTTAAAAAGAAAAAAAAAAGTCGCATTTAAACAAATTTTTGATTACAACTTTTAATTTTTAACTACTCAAAATAACTTTGTATTTGGCTGGGATGACTCATTTTCATTTTTAATCACATGATACCAGGCTCTTTTTGAGTTTGTGAAATTAAAATAGATTAGTACTAAACAAAATAATCAATTACGTCACCGACTCATTCCGACCGGAGTTTCTCTATAATTATATGTGGTTTATTTAAATAATAGGGAAAGGGCATGCAAAAGATCTTGAAAATAGAGAGAGAGAGAGAGATAATAAACGTTTAGAAGAAAGTGGGGAAACCAAAACACATTGTCCCTTCTCTTCCATTTTTCATTTCATTTTCTTCTTTAATCACTTTTCTCTGCAACTCCCGCCGATGGTCGAACTTCCCCACGCCACCGCCGCCGCCGCCGATGACGACTACGACATGCACGACGGCATGAGGTGCAGTTTCCATCCTTATCGGAGCAGCCAAGGAGGGATCTGCGCTTTATGTCTCCAAGACAAGCTCGGTAAATTAGTCTCTTCCTCTTCTCCGCTTCCTCTCCGACCTTCCTCTTCCTCCTCCTCCTCCTTCAGATCTGATTTCGCCGCCGCCAACTCCGGCGCCAGTTACGGTTACTCTGCTGCTTCGTCACTCAGTTTTGAGCCTCAAAATCGAGGCCACTGCCAAGATCATGACAGGGCGAGGACGAAAATTTCTTTTCTGTCGAAGAAGAAGCAGCCGGAGGTAGGTTTCTGCCGGAGTAAATCGACTACAGCTCCGACGAGAGGGAAAATTCTGGATCGGTACGACGGCGAAGTTCATACCCACAAAAACAGGGGATGGATTTGGTCTCTGTTTGATTTCTCCGCTAAATCCCATTCATCGAAGAAAATCGATCACAGTTCCAAGATCGCGTCGGTTCCTACCGCCCCGACGTTGGTGAAACAGAAGGAAAAATGTGCGGAATCGTTTAACGGTTTCCCTGGCGACGGCACCGGCACGGCGGAGGACGACGGCGGCGGTGAGGATAGTCCGACTAGCAGTCACGCCACCGCTTCGGTCTCGGAACGGAAGGTGTCGAGATCCAGATCCGTCGGGTGCGGCAGCCGGAGCTTCTCCGGCGACTTCTTCGAGAGAATCACCGGTTTCGGCGACTGTACGCTGCGGAGGGTGGAGTCTCACAGAGAGGGGAAACTTAAAATAACCTCCACCGCCACCTCCGCCGTTGCCGCCGTGCACGACGGCGGCGACAGCAGCGAGTGTCTGAATGAGCGAGTGAAATGCGGCGGAATCTTCGGCGGGTTCATGATTCAGACATCGTCGTCTTCGTCTTCCGCCTCATCGATGTACTGGGTTTCAACCTCCTCCGGCGAAGAAGCTAGGTTTCCGCCGTACGGGCAGCGGCGGAGCAAGAACAGAGGGTGGGCATTCGCAAGTCCGAGGAGAGCCGTGGCCAAGCCGGCGCCGCCGTCTTCATCATCGGAGAAAAACTCAACGCCAAATTCGGACGCCATTCCTTCATGTTAATTTTAATTTTAATTTCAGTTTCAAATATGAAATTAAGATGATCTACTTTTAAATTTACATGTTAATTATGAAATCGATTATATTGTAAATCAGGTTGTTGTTATTGAGACTTAAGAGAGGCGTTTTATTTATTTATTTTCGAATATTGTTGACTGCCATGACCGGTGGGTCCGGTTATTGTTTTTTTTTTTTTTTTCATCTACTAAATAACTGAAATAATTTATTTGGTCATCAATAATAACATAGATTTATTTTCCAATTACTGTCTTAATTATTGAAATGTTTTATCGGTGTAACATCGAATTTCATGCACTAAATATCTGATATATAATTGTTTTCTTAATAGTTTGTCGGTTGAATTTGGTGTGATTCATTAATTGGCTTATAAATACTAATTTTAAGTGCTTCTTAAAAAAAAACTAATTTTAAGTATTGTAGATTTTTTTTATATTTTATAATCTCTGCATTCTAAAAATGTTATTGAATAAATTTCTAATATTGATTGGAGGCTCGATAATGAAATTTAAGTCTATAACAATTATCTTATCATATATTTTTACTCACTTAGAAGCATACATTTTATTCATATTTTTAGAAATGAAACTAAAATTTAAAAATAAAAAAAACACCTTCCAAAAGTTTATTTTTTAAATTTAGTTGAAATTCACATATTTCTTTGTAGAGATAGATATATTATAAAAATTGTAATATGTGGTAGGAAATTAGTATAACAATAAACTTAAATTTCAAAAACAAAAGATAAAAAATTATATGATTATAGAACGAGATTTAATAAATCATCATTAGTTCTGAAATTTAGTTTTCTTTGTAATTAAATGTTGTAAACACATATGTAACTAATGTATATTTATATCTATCATAATTTATGTAATATAAAATTTTGGATATAGTTATTTACTTTATTAATATTAGTTTATGTACCAATTTAGCCTTGAACTTTTATTAGACCTTTTAAGCTGTTGAAATTTGTGTGGGTGGAAGTCATTTAAATAATGTTGGTTGTGTTATGTTACATTATGAGGTGTCCAGTGAGTGAGAACACAAAATTTGGATCTATTCTATGCTTAGTTGGTTAAATACTCTTTGTTAATGGGTTAAAAGTTTATTATAAAAGTTGACATTTTAATAATAAAAATATTCCAATGGTCACGTGCGTCACATGTTGCATAGTACTGAACACTGAGGATTTCGAGTACTTGCTGGGCTGGGCTCAACTAAACTATGGACCTTCATTTTCTCTTCATTCAATGCTCCATTAATAATATTCATTTTTAATAAATAAACAAAATACATTTTTAAAGAAGCAAAACTCCCCTACAGATGCATGTGGCATTATTGAATGTCACATAAATTTCTTCGCTTTTTTACAAATTTTATTAATAATTTTCATTTGTGGCACCCAATGATACCACTATTAAAAAGTGTTTAATTTAAGAACATGGGTACTACACTAAAATTAGATTGGAAAACTTAAATCTCATTATGTTCTTTTGAGTGATCTAATTTCATAAAATATCTGTATCGGTATGGTACTTATTTTTAAATATTTTGGTCGCAAAACTTTGAGAACTAGAAGCTCAAATTAAATATTTTCGTATGTGGCATAAGATAAGAATCTCTTCACATACTTCTGAAAATGAAGTATCTTTGAATACACCAATTTTGGGAGAACATCAATTTTGGAAGAATGGAGATTCGAATTTATAATTTCATGGTCACTAGGTAGTACAAATTGTCAGTAAAGCTCAGCTCTTATTGGCAATACATTACTTTTGAATTGAATTTAAATTTTTAGATCGATTATCTTCTTGAATTTTATGTTTTTTGATATCATAACAAATTAGTATAAAGTGTCATTTAAAAATCAATTATTAATGAGAAAAGTAAGTCACTTTTTTAATGGGAATGTAAAAGATAAAAATAAACTTGCTCCATGTTTTATTAAGAAATATGATGGGTCAAATAGAGGTCAATGACATTGTTGTATATCTAATGTAACATTTTTGTTGAGTGCATGTACAAAATAGTATAACCTTTCTAAATCCAATATCTAAATAGAGTTAAATAGACACCGACAAAGAATAAACGGTAAACAAAATGTCGATTAGTAAATGAATTAATGGCGCAATGGTTTCATTATTCTGTTGTAAACCAATTCAACATCACATATTTGATTTTGAGAATTGGTATTTATTCTCCTTGCCTATCTCTCTATATATATATAAATAAAATGTAGATTTAGTAAATAAAATTTGAAGCTATATATTTTCTGTAATGGTTTCATTATTCGGATGAGATTTTAGTAAATAAAAGGGAATATGTAATCTCTATTTTGAGGTTAACTCTTTCCTTTTTACTTTGGTGAGATCCGGTTTCATAGTCATTAAGATTAATGTGCGATTACCTTTCAAAGTCTATCAAAAAATATCCGATGTAAAGGTTATCATAGTTTGTTCTTCTACCTAAATGAAGCTTCAATTCTCCATTGTAGTTAAGAAAGTTGTTCAAGAGATTCAGGTCCAGTGTCGATTGGGTCTTGTTTTTGATTTTATCTATAAGAGTGGTCATACTCCGTCTTGTAGAGCTGGACCCGTGTGTGGTTCCAATGAAATTTTAGGTTGTAATGTTAGCTATGATTAATGTTATTGGTTTGGTTTTCTCAAAAAAAAAAAAAAAAAAAAAAAAATTCTTAGAACCATTTTTATTTTTTAGTTACATTTTTTTGGAATCTTACAGAAGAAACGCAGAGTGATTGTGGCCGAGAGCGAGAGCCCTTCTTCATCTTCTTCTTCTTCCTTTTCCTCTCTGTTCATTTCTTACCAGTTTCCAAACACACTCCCAAAACCTCTACAACAACACCATGAATCACGACTCCAAGCGGAGCAATCCTGGACCTATAATGGTGAAGTTCGAATCTGAGGATCGGAAACCCTCTTCTGCCGCCGCAGCCAAGAAAATCGTCATCAAGAGCGCCGATATGTTCGGCGAAATGCAGAGGGAGGCTGTCGACATTGCCATAGCTGTAAGTAACCACTGCTTCTGAATTCTAATCCATCCCGGACGAGTAATTGCTTCTGAATCTGTTTTCGTTTTTTGTTTTTGGTTTAGGCATTTGAGAAGCATTCCGTCGAGAAGGATGTCGCCGAGCAGATCAAGAAGGAGTTCGATAAGCGCCATGGCCCGACCTGGCATTGCATCGTCGGCCGTAATTTTGGTAACCTTATTTCACTCTCTAATTTGTTCAATTCTTGATTCATTTTCGCTGATGGATCAAATCCTATAAATATCTGTTGATTCGGTTACTGAAATGAATTACTGTGTTAAGTTCATTGAAATTACATATCTGATTCACTACATAAGTGGCTCTATTGGAGATAAAACTCTATACTGAATCTGCTAGCAATCTTGTAGATATTTTTTTTTATATTCGTGACTGTTTGGGCTAGCTTTCGTGCACCTTGACATACCGCCGGATCCTACAACATTTGGATGTCAAGGAAAGTCATGTAGATTGCTTGGAACTATGCATGGAAGTTGAATCACGACCCCGATGAAATTAGAGAGATGTGATTGTTTGGAACTATGCAAGTTGAATAGTAAGCAGATTTTGACCTAGTTCTGCTAGTCATAATTCAACCCAAGTATTAACTTGACTTCATTGTGATAGTCTCTTTTGCCACTTTTGTTGAACATGACTAAGGATCATATCTGTTTGCACAGTGAAAGTTGGAATCAAAATATACTGTTTCATGTTCAATTTAAGCAACAGATGTTCAGTTCTTGGTATTTTTGGGATGTAAACGACTGCTTCGACGAGATATAGGGCGGTGATCTGCAACTTATTGTTTTCTTTGTGCTGTTAGGGAAACATACAATTCTTATAGACAAAGAATAAAAGACTGTGATTGGACAAACAGAGAGCCTTGCTAATGTAAACTTTCAAAGTAAACTCATTTCATCTCACATTTATCTTGTGGGATAAACATTGAAAATATACTCCTAGCTATAAATGTTGCAAAATGCTAAATCAAAATATGCATAGTTTTAAGCCTAGGGGCCAGGGGGTATATAACCTGTAAGCGGGTAGTGCTTTCTCTCATGGTTTCCGTTACGCTCTTGTCCTGTGGTATTAGGGATCCATAGTTTTTTCGTTTTGGTTGAGCTAACTTATTCATTGAAAAATATACTTCAAGCTGTAAATATTGCAATTCTCTTGTAGTTATTATGTTTGCAGATGAAGAAACTTATAGCTCTAGTTGTTGGCTTCAGACTCATAATTTTGGAAATTTCCCAAGAATTAAGCTCCCTTATTCCCATTAATGTTGCAGTGTATTGTTTTGTTTTTTATTATTCAGCCAGCTTTCGCGCATCTCGACTAATGTCACGGGACATACCACCTGACCCTACAACATTTGGTGGATGCCAAGGAAACCCGTACAAAATTAATTCCTAAGTAGGTGACTACCATGGATTGAACACATCACCTTATGCACCCCAAGACCCTCTTTGACCAATTGAGCCACCCCATGATGGTTGATTATTCATGGTTCTAGTTTGTTTTTTTTTCCGAATTAATTTTCCTGACTTGCATTAGTATCTCAGATGATTGTCTTATTTGGTCTTTGTTTCAGGCTCGTATGTGACACACGAGACAAACCATTTTGTTTACTTCTACTTGGATCAAAAAGCAGTTTTACTTTTCAAATCTGGTTGATCATTGCTCGCCCCTTGACAAAGATGCCTTCCAACTACTTTGGCAAGCCTGCCAAAACAGTGCTATGACAAGTTCTTGTATGTATAATCAAAGTCTGCTGCCATTATTATGTAAATCACTTGTTGTAGCATTTGCTATATAATACTAAATATATCCCTGGGGAGTAAGTTAAATGGTGAAACAAGAAATGTAGCATTTTCTGTATAATAATCATCATGGAGTGACCTAGTGCTCAAGAGAATCTAGGAGAATTAAAAGTGATGAGTTCAATCTATGATGGTCACCTACTGTAAAGACCCGACCCGAACTAGGGTCTCCACCTAAGTCTTTACTAAGAAATACTCTTTAAACCGAACGCGAGACAACTCCAACCATAACAATCTTTAACACATCTATTTACATTTAAAAATAGAATAAAAAACAG
>JBBMEF010030869.1:0-15927 GCA_037832685.1 Sicyos baderoa | reverse complement strand
AATTATTTACCAATGGAGGTAGTTTTCAATCTCCTTCAACTGTTATGATTATAATTAAAATGAAACTAAAGACCCTATTGCCTTTTATCTTGTATTTTTACTTCAATTTGAATGTTTCTGTATTTGTAGGCCTGCAAAATTCTAGTTCAGATGCTAAGAATTTCACTGATTCATGATTTCCTTCCAATATGGTTTTTTAATCTTTTCCATGGACATGGCTGCCTTTGTTTTATTATGTCAAAGTGTGACGATGATCTGTCTATCATTGACTATATCTTAACGACATAATTGAAGTTTGTTTTCATTAAAGTTTATATCATATATTTTTGTAATTTTTTTTCGATTATTTAATATTTTGTTTTCTCATTTAATACTATCTTCTCTTTATCCTTAGTTTCTTCATGGGTTGTTGCTCCTCACTTAAAAAAATCTATTTTGCGATTCTTCTTCAAGTTGTTATGTTCATATGGTATGTGATTGTTGCCTGCTGCTTGTATCAAACAGGTTAGTGAGGAGCTGGAACGGGCTTTGGCTAAGATAGGTCATTTAAAAAATGAGAATAACTAGTCTGATTACGCTTAATTTGGTCATTTTCTTGGTGTGGCCTAGTATGTTGTTCTAACACTTTTATTCACAGGTCTTCTCCTAAAAGGATTGAACGACCTGATGGGAGAAACTTACAACTGCATTTTAAGTCCAGATTGTCTCTTCCCTTGTTCACCGGAGGGAAAGTGGAAGGTGAACAAGGTGCATCGATTCATGCTGTTCTAGTTGATGCCAACACAGGCCATCCAGTAACGTCTGGACCGGAAGCCTTGACTAAATTGGACATTGTGGTACTTGAAGGGGACTTCAACAATGAAGATGATGAAGATTGGACGGAGGAAGAATTTGAAAGTCATGTGGTAAAGGAGCGTGAAGAATTTGAAGGTCACCCTCAAGGAAGGTGTTGGTACTCTAGGGGATTTGACCTTCACTGATAACTCAAGTTGGATCAGGAGCAGAAAATTCAGACTCGGGTTAAAGCTGGCTTCTAGATTTTGTGAAGTTGTACGCATTCGTGAAGCAAAAACTGAAGCGTTCATCGTTAAAGATCATCGAGGAGAATATAGGTTCATGCTTTATCATTTTTAACCATGTCCTTACTTAGTAGAAAGAGGGTGAAAAGGAGCAGTGGTTAATACTTTCTTAAATCTTTGTTTTGCTTGGGCAGTGTATAAAAAGCATTACCCACCTGCCTTAAACGATGAAGTGTGGAGATTGGAGAAGATTGGAAACAGTGGAGACAATGGAGTTGAGGACTTGTTTACTCCAAATGAGTTTATAGGCAATTCTGACCACCATGTTCATGCAACAAGACATGACAATACTGGTTTTGGTTTGGCTCTTGTTCCTCCACAAGCATCATCATCAGGGTTTCAAGAACGTAATAATATGAATCCATTTGAGTGGCCAAACAGTGGAGACAATGGAGTTGAGGACTTGTTTTCAGAGGATGAGATTCGTATGAGAAGTCATGAAATGCTGAAAAATGAAGATATGCAACATTTGTTGCTATGTTTAGTATGGGAGGGCTTATGTCTGTTAACGTCCACGACGAGAGTTTCTCGTTCCCATCATTCATGCCTTCACCAAATGCCAAATTTTGATGATCGCAACCGCTCCGGGAAAGCTGTTGTAGGTTGGTTGAAGATCAAAGCTGCAATGAGGTGGGGGTTCTTCATCAGGAAGAAAGCTCTAAGCAGCAGAAGTCAAATGCCGAAATGACTTTCGAGGAGGTCGAGCTAGCTACTTTCCCCTATTGACCTTGTTTCTCATAGATATTATACGAGGTCGAGGAATAAGGTTTTTTAGCTAAGCAAAGCTTTGCTTTGTTTCCCTTGTTTAAAATGAGCTTAGTGTATTTCTGAAGAAATAAAGAAAGAAAAGGTGCGAAGCAACTGATGATTGAGGAGAGGAAATGAAGATAGAGTTTATGAGGTTTAAATTTGCTCAATTCGACCGTTAGGTGTAGAGCTGCTTGATCAAAGGGATAAGGACCACGATACCATGTCCCAAGGCCTGGACCTGACCCGGGAGACTTCTTTTTTTCTTTTCTTTTTTGGATATAAGAAAAATGTTTCATTCATATCATACGTAGGAATACACAGTAGAAAAAAAAGAAAGAAAACTTTCAGTTGTATAAACTAAAGGAGGGAGGAGGGGGGTTGATCAAATATCTTTTTTAATCTTTTTCTGCTTCTACTTCCCTCAATTTAATAGTTAAATTCAGGTACATTAAGCCTCAACTACATAGTTGAAACTCGGAGATGGATGTTTGAATGACCAACTTGAACAAAAATTAATTTAATAGCCTCTCAATGGCTGTTAATTTATTTTCTTTCAAGTTGCCCATTCAATATGAACCATCATAGAATTGACCTAATGGTAAAAAAAAGGGAACAGGAGGAATGGATTCACTTCACAGTGTCCACCTAACTTGGAATTACTTATCTACTAATTCCCTTGACAACTAACTCTCTCAAAATAAAATAAAATAAAATAAAAAATCTTTGACAGCATGTGTTAGCGCCAGCGGTTAGATTTGTCGAGGCGAGTGTAAGCCGATCCGAACACTCATGGATATAAAAAAATCTATAACAATGTCAATGTGCATACTTTGTGTTACAGCATCTATTTTTGATAAGTTGAGTTCATTAACATTACTTTCTTGGACTATATATTCTCTAATGTTCTGACTAAAGTTCATCAAGTGCTGTCTATGTTTCTTTAATCATTCTCAATAAAGGTTGTGCAATATAAATGATTGATCCTTTTATGGATCTTTATTACTGTGTAGTGATTGTAGAAGCCCTGAAGGTAGATAGTTTACAAAAACTCTAGGTGCTTGGATGAAAGTAACATTGAGTGTTTTTCGCACGATGGAATCCAATTTTCCCAACAAAACTTCAACTTCTTCCCATCAATGGAGGTCTTAGATAAATTATTAAATTAATCCAAAACTCTCAATTTATGGAGTATTCTTTCTCTTAGCTATTTTTTCTTTTCTTTTTCTCTTCACCGTTGCGGCCTCCACTTATCTTTTGTTCCTCATCTTATCCCATCTATATATTCATCAATTCATTATCTTCAATTTTGTTCTTTTTTTTTCTGAAACAACAGAACTTCATTACTAAAGAGAAACAACAATACAAACATACAGGGCTATCACCCTAATATTAGAACAGACCCCATACCACTGGGTTGGAAGGTGGCCATCCAAAGAAAAAAAATCCATAAATAAAGTTCATATTGAACAACAAATAGCCTGATCAAACTAAAGTCTTAACTAGCTTGAGATATGAAAACTCCAACTAAAAAGATCAATAAACCTTCATCAACACGACCACGGTTGAGTTAGGAAGAATTTTGGGGATAACCGGGGGAGCATGAAAACAACCGAAGTGCAAGAGAACACCCCACCAAAATTAAGAAAGGAAGAGTTTGCCCCAAAAGAGACCCACTCTTGCCCTGAACCGACCACACCATCGACTGACCAAGAGGGCCTTTATCAATAAGTTCCTTAACCAACTATCTCTACAGCTAGAAATTAACAACAACCAAGCAGCAAAATAAGACATTAAAAAACAGTAAAAAGGCCTCTAGAATCATGATTTCTCCTTTGACCCATCACATCAGGCCTATCTTCGCTGCAAATCTTGCTCCGACCAACTTCGTCTTCTCCGGCGAGTTTCCCTCTCTCTTTAAAGCCTCATCTTTTCCGGAACCATCAGACCTTTCTTCTTTTTTTCCTTTTATTTTAATGTTACTAGTCTTCCAATTTTGTTCTTCTTTATGCCATTTTAGTTTTTGTAAGAGTCTCGATTAAACTTAATTTATAGAATAGATAAAAACGCTATGACCATATTCATTAATAAACTGCTACTTACCCCCCTAACCTATAGATGGGTGGAGAGCACTTCAAATTAAAAAAAAAAAAACTTAATTTCTCTAAACTCACAGACGGACCGAGAAATAACATACTAACTCAAAACAACTTTATTTTATTAAAATTAAAGAAAAGTAAGAGTTAATTAATGGAGTAGACATAACACGTTTGCCTTTGAGTTAACTACAGCCAGCAGGCAACTCTAGGCCAAATGTACCTCACATTTACCTTTGAGGCTCTCTCTCAACTCCGCAGCTAGTCCATCTACTCCACGGTCAATAGGGTTTCGTTTCATCCCCATGAAAAGGATGCCGGCTCCGATTCCCACCACTTGCTCGATCAGCTTATCGATCGGATGAAAGCTGTCGAACATGCAGTGTATGTAACTCACATTACGATCGTCGGGCGGCTTCAGCTTGTCAGCCCGTTTCTGCACTTCATCTACTTTCACAGAGTCCGTGCTTGAAGATATGTAAAATACATGGACCGTGTCTCCTTCATAAATGAGTGAGCTTGCGGCTTGGGAGACAACCTTGTTGCCGCTATCATTGCGAAGTCGACCGCAAGCACAATCGTCTTGGGGCGCCGCCCAGGAGGTCGGGATCGAGGACGCTGAGCTTCAGCATCTGAGTCTGAGGAAGCCATTTCTTTCTATTTTTTTGAGGAAGCCATTTTTTTCTTTTCGTTTGAGGAAACCATTTCTTTCTTTAACTAAATTCATTCATCCCTATATAGGGCATTAACCGAGAAAGATAGTACAAGTGAATATCACGACATGAACGTTATCCTTCATTCTTTTTTTGTTGGTCGTTGTTCGACATGAACATTACCCTAAACACATGCAATTTGGTATGGGGAGGAAAAACAAAAACAAAAAATTTAAACTACATTTTATTTTATAATATCTGAATACATTTAAAATAGAGTTATCAAATCAATTCACCAATTTTATCTCTAAAACAATATCTGTCATAGACAATAAAAATAAGAACAGAAAAAGGTGAAAAGAACGACTCCAGAAGATATTAAAAATTGAAGCTATTTTAAAACACCTTTATTTAAAAGTCGGATTTAAAATGAATATAAATAATATGCTGATCAAATATCTACACCAAAATGAAATTGTGGTGTCCACTTTTAAACACCAACAATCGGTAATCCAAACAATATTCAAAAAAAAAACTTAATAACGTAAATATATTTAAAGTAAAATAATTAACTTTACTTTTTATTAAAAAAAACTAATTTATTAAAAGAAAACACACTTAAATCGGGCAACCTCTGGCAATTTCAGAGCAGAGGAGAAATGAGAAATTGCGAGCCACCACATCAAATTTTATATAGGACAAAACTTTTACCCCTATTTTGTAAAATCTTTCAAAACAATCTCTTTAGTTTTAGTTTTTCCTCCCCATACCAAATTGCATGTGTTCGACGGATTAGTTGAGAAAAGATGTTAAACAACGACCAACAAAAATAGAATGAAGGATAATGTTCAGGTCATGATATTCACTTACATTATCTTTCCCGGTTAATGCCCATAGGCATAGATGAATTTAATTAAAAGAATTGCAACCAATTTAGAGAAATACTTGAAAAAAAAGAAAAGAAAAGAAAGAAATAGCTTCCTCGAAAGAAAAGAAAAAAATGGCTTCCTTAACAAAAAAAAAAAAAAGAGAAAGAAATGGCTTCCTCAGGCTCAATGCTGAAGCTCAAAGTCCTCGATCCCGACCTCCTGGGCGGCGCCCCAAAACGATTGTGCTTGCGGTCGACTTCGCACATGATAGCGGCAACATGGTTGTCTCTCAAGCCGCAAGCTCACTCATTTATGAAGGAGACACAGTCTATGTATTTTACGTATCTTCAAGGGTAGACTCCGTGAAAGTAGATGAAGTGCAGAAACGGGCTGACAAGCTGAAGCCGCTCGACGATCGTAATGTGAGTTACATACACCGCATGTTCGAGAGCTTTCATCCGGCCGATAAGTTGATTGAGCAAGTGGTGGGAATCGGAGCCGACATCATTTTCATGAGGATGAAACGAAATCCTGTTGACCGTGTAGAAGAGGGCCTAGCTGCGGAGTTGAGAGAGAGACTCAAAGGTAAATGTGAGGTACATTTGGCCTAGAGTTGCTGGCCGGCTGTAGTTAACTCAAAGGCAAATGGGTTATGTCTACCCCTATTAGTTAACTCTTACTTTTCTTTAAATTTTAATAAAATAAAGTTGTTTTGAGTTTAGTATGTTATTTCTCAGCCCGTCTGTGAGTTTAGAGAAATTAAGTTTTTTTTTTTTTTATTTGTCAAGTGTCTTCCACTCGTCTGTGGGTTAGGGGGGTAAGTAGTAGTTTATTAATAAATATGGTCACGGGGTTTTCATCTATTCTATAAATTAAGTTTAATTGCAAACTCTTACAAAAACCAAAATGGCAGAAGAAAGATCAATTCGGATCCATTCGAAATCTGCCAAGATCAATTTTGAAATCTGCCAATCAATTTTTGAAATCTGCCGAACTCCGAAATTTGCCGAATTATGATGTGTATTTTTTTTGCAATTGCTTTCTCTGATTGAACACGTTTAAAATAGAGTTCAAATCAATTCAGCAATTTTATAATATTTGAATCATATTACCTTAATGTGTGGCTTGTGTGTGAAATCATTTTTGGACGATTTTACCCTTTGAGTCACACTCTAAATTACAAATATGACATATTTAATGTTCTATCATTTAAGATATTTATGTTTTATCATTTTATAATGTAGAGATAATATATTTTTAGATAGATTAAGCGCGAAGATAAGAAATTACACGTAGTTATATTCAAATGATTATTATGTTTTTAAATTTCAACTTCAAATTTCAATATTTAATTATATTTTTTAATTTATAAATATAAATAGCAACAACATGCATTCTTGATTCTTCCTACCCTACAAAAATCGGCATAAAAAATATTGGACTAATTTTTTTTTGGGTAAAACAACCTTCATTGAGTAAATGTTTTTTTTTTTTGTCATTCTTAATTCATACCTAAAGAAAATCAAACGATAGTGCATAACAAATATTGGACGGATTTTTTTGGGCAAACAACATTCATCCATTTGAGGTACATGTTTTTTTTCTAAAAAATATATCTACTGTTCGGGGCAACTTTTGAATGTTGTTTGCCAAAAAAAATTACAATAATTTAATTGAATTATTATTTGAGATAAATTTAATTGAATTGAAATTTATAATGAATACAATCCATTTAATTGATTTGAATTTACTTATAATTATTTTTCGTTTTAAATGATAGGTGTCTTATTGTGTTGTTTGGGGGCAAACCACATTCATCTATTTAAGGTAAATATATATAAAGATGCTTATTAATTCTTAGTTCAAATTTTGTGTTATTTTAAATTTTATTTTTGTGTGTAATAATTAAAATTCATAAATCACCCCTAAATTTTAATGTTAGTAACAATTAAACCTTTAAACTTTTAATTTCATCTATTTCCATTTTTAAGTTTCAAGACCCCATCTAAAGTTTTCTCAAAAAAAAAAAAAAAAAAAAAACTCATCTAACGGTTCTCGGTGAAAAAAAAGGAGAATTGTCCCGAAATATTTTCTTAGAAAATATCAATGACATCTTTTTTAAAAAAAAAAAAAAATCTTAGAAAGTATCAATGACATCTTTTTAAAAAAAGAAAAATATAAATCTTTTAAATATAAATATCAATTTTGTTACAAAATCCAATGATATCTTTTATTTTCATCTCATAAATTCAACTTACTATGTTTATTTAAAATATTTGTTTTATTATATTTTTTTAACTGAACAAATGTTTATTTTTATATTTAAATATTTATTTTAATACATAATCTTTTCTTTTTTTTAATGGATGACAAGATTATGCATTTAGATAATATATATTTAGATTTAAAAGTAAACATTTTCATCAATTAAAAAAATATAATAAAATAAATATTTTGAATAAATAATCTATTTCAAATAAATTGAATTTGTTTCTATGAGATAAAAGAGAAAGATTGTGGATTTTGTAATAAAATTAACATTCATAAGTATTTTTATTTTTCTTTTTTAAAAAATATTAAAATTGATTTTTTACCAAAAAAATTTTATAGATCAATTCATAAAATACAGCTGATCTTCATTTATAAATTTTTTTAATAAAATATTTCATAGATAGATCTACCATTCTTTTAACTCTGGAATTGTTACCAACATTATAATATTATTTAAACTATGTTAGATGCATACATTTAAAAATTTGAATTAGATGCATACCTGTTCGTGGCGAATAGCGAAGAGCTCGAATATCTTTGTTTCACTTCACTGTTCTTCTACCATAACTGGGAATTGCATTCCAAACATGAGAAAGAGAGAGAGATTTAAAACAACAACAAACAACAACAACATACATTACTGAGTTAAACCCCTTTTTCCAACCTCTCCCATTTCTCCATGAGCAAAATCTGACACCCAAGATTCGCTCTCTACACGCTGCTGCAAACACCAACTCAAATATTAATTCAAAGGACAAGAAAAGACAAAAGCGAGCCCTTCCGTCAGAATTTTATATGATTTTTTTTGTTTTTTTAGGACAGAGGGAAGATAAATTTTACGGAGAACAATTTGGGTGCACCCCGGGTAGCACCCCCATCGTGATACCACTCATGTGCCACATTTGGTGCCACACATCTCATCTCTCATTTTTTACTTTATATTTGTTATAAAAAAAATTAAAAGAAAAAAGAAGATGTGTGGTATCACGATGGGGTGCTAATTATTTTTTACTTTAGATTTTTTTGATACAAGATAATCTACTAAATAAATGTTCAAAATTAATAGTGATAATTTTATTTTTCATAAAATTATAATCTTATTAAATTATACTAAAATGATTTTGGAAAATAATTAAATTTATGTATACAAATAATGAATTTAAATGGTAGGATGAAACCATAGTATATAGTATGCCATGTAAAACTGAAAATAAAGACATTTAATGGATTTGAATTTACTTATATTTATTCTTCAATTTAAATGATAGGTGTCTTATTATGTTCTTTGTGGCAAACCACATTCATCTATTTAAGGTAAATATATATAGAGATGCTTATTAATTCTTAGTTCAAATTTTGTGTTATTTTAAATTTTATTTTTGTATGTCAATTTTTTTAAAATATAACTTAATTTCTCTTCTAAATAATAATTAAAATTCATAAATCACCCATAAATTTTAATGTTCGTAACAATTAAACTTTTAAACTTTTAATTTCATTTATCCCCATCTTTTAAGTTTCAAGAACCCATCTAAAATTTTCTCAAAAAAAAAAAAAAACTCATCTAACAATTCTTTTTTTTAAAAGAAAAATATTAATGACATCTTTTTTTAAAAAAAACAAATTCTTAGAAAGTATCAATGACATCTTTTTTAAAAAAGAAAAATAAAAATCTTTCAAATATAAATATCAATTTTGTTACAAAATCCAATGATATCTTTTATTTTCATCTCATAAATTCAACTTAGTATATTTATTTTTATATCAAAATATTTATTTTAATACATAATCTTTTATAATGACAAGATTATGCATTTAAAAAATATATATTTAGATTTAAAAGTAAACATTTTCATCGATTAAACAAATATAATAAAATAAGTATTTTGAATAAGTGATCTATTTCGAATAAATAGAATTCGTCTCTTCGAGATAAAAGAGAAAGATTGTGGATTTTGTAATAAAATTAACATTCATAAGTATTTTTCTTTTTCTTTTTTAAAAAATATTAAAATTGATTTTTTTGTCAAGAAGATTTTATGGATCAATTCATATAAATACAGCTGACCTTCATTTAAAGATTTTTTTAATAAAATATTTCATGGATAGATCTACCATTTTTTTAACTCTATAATTGTTACCAACATTATAGTTTATGGTTGGTTGATGCATTTTTCTTTGTTCACAATAACTTAACATAAATATATTATTATTTAAACTATGTTAACATAAGTAAATGTACTCTTAATCCAATTTATATACTTTTGAAGAACAATATTAGTAATTCCTATATTTTAAAGATAATAATAGATTTTATCTTTATAATTCATTTACTAAACAAAATATGTTAAAATATATTAGATGTGCAACACATGTATGAGTTTTCTAGTACATTTAAAATAGAGTTTTCAAATCAATTCAACAATTTTATAATATTTGAATACATTTAAAATAGAGTTAGTCAAATCAATTCACCATTTAGATTACTAAATAAATATATATATATATATTAACAAAAGAAAAAATAAATATGACATCACTAAAGTTAACATCTTTTCAAATAACTCTTTAAACAAAGAATTCACATCCAAACTAGGTATTAACAATTACTCTACACAAAAATTATATCCAAACAAGTTATTAATAATTACTCTACGTAATACTCCTCCTGTAAGATGTAATTCAAACACCTCCATATAAATTTAATTAGATGCATACCCGTACGTGGCGAGGGTATCTGTTATGCTCAGACTCCATTAGAATAGCCAAGAGCTCGATTATCTTTCTTCCACCATAACTGGGAATTGCATTCCAAACATGAGAAAGAGAGAGAGATTTAAAACAACAACAAAATCTGATTTATGGGCAAAATCTGACACCCAAAATTTACTCTCTACACGCTACTGCAAACACCCAAGATTTATGGGCAAAATCTGATTTATGGGCAAAATCTGACACCCAAAATCTGATTTATGGGCAAAATCTGACACCCAAAATCTGACACCCAAAATCTGATTTAAATACATGATTATCCATGCGAATACTTTCCATCTTGGTTAGATATGTAAATTGTTTTACTAATTTGACAACTTGGTAAATTTCTTTGTATTTTTCCAATTAAAATTACGAACAAATTTTATATATATATATATATATATATATATTATAATAATAATATTTTCTTGTTTCTTATAAACACAAAATTAAAAATTGGTTTCGGTTTTTTAATTTTAAAAATAAAAAACTAAAAGTAATTATCAAACATATGTATTTTTGTAAAAGTACTTATCAAACACATGGGTATTTTTATTTTCTTTAAATTAAAACACACTATAATTTCATAGTATGCATGAAAGATTTTTTTTTTTTTTTTATTCAAAGATTTTTTGAAACAAGATAATCTACTAAATAAATGTTCGAAATTAATAGTGATAATTTTATTTTTCATAAAATTATAATCTTATTAAATTATACTAAAATGATTTTGGAAAATAATTAAATTTATGTATAAAAATAATGAATATAAATGGTAGGATGAAACCATAGTATATAGTATGCCATGTAAAACTGAAAATAAAGACATTTAATAGATATTCTAGAGTTCCACGACTTCTTGGATAAAAACTAAAAGTGAAAAAAAAAAAAAAAGATGCTAGCTCTGTTTGGTAATTTTTATATATAAGTTCATTCAAATTTCAAAGCTAAATTCCATATTAAAAGATATTTATTTTTTTAGTTTTTAAATTTTAATTTGGGTTTATAAAACTTGATAAAAAGTTCATCGACAAACAAAAAAAACTCATAATATATTAGCTTAAAATCTTGATTAACAAAAAAAAAAATCGACATATATAATACAAACTTTAAAATTTATGAACTAAACTTCATAATCTTCCCTTATAAAGTTGCCCTATTCTTCGTAACATTTGTCCACTTATTTTTTCTACAAAGTGGTAATATATTGAATGAATTTCTTTTTTTCTTGATATGAATGATTATTTGCGTCACTTTACATCAATCTCAACTATTGTCACATGACTACCACTTAACCTATAACATTTGGATAATTTTTTTTTCTTTTATTTTTTATAGAAAATTGATTTCTTTGTATGTGACCACCATGTATCAAAGGAGGTTAGCTTTAAAACCTTGTTGCCAACCGAAGTAATAGCTTATGGATATAATTGTATTGATAATTAAAGTCTCATTTTGAAATTCAAGCTTATATTTCCTTAAATTTTTTATAATGTATTCTATTTTTCTTATAATATATTTATTTTTTCTTAACAAAGTATGTAAATGTCAATCATATTTTAAAAACAAAAATAAATTTTTAGAAACTACTTTTTTTCCTCCAAAATTTGGTTTGGTTTCTATAAGATATAGATATAAAAAAAACACACATGGTAGTTGTTATAGACTTAAATTTCAAAAACCAAAAATTAAAAATAAAATGATTATCAAACTAAAACTAAAAGATTCTTAATTCGAATCGACCCACCTTTTTGAATTGAAAAAAAATGTTTTGAGCTCTAAGGCCTTATTTGACACTTCATTTGGTGGTGAATGAAGTTTTTCCCAATTGTTATCCTCAATTTCTTGATGGTTGAAACGAAGAAAATAATCAACAAAACCACATCACAAAGTGGACAGTTCGATCACATTTACTAACGAATACATTACTTCAAATTGCTTAAGTATATCATCATGACGAGTACTACCTTACATATAAATATTATTTGACCTAAACAATGAATTTTTATATAAAATGAATGAAGTACCTATTCATACTATAAATTCCGAAAAATACATTAAATTTTGTAAAGTAAATAAAAAAAAGACCATTCAAGAAACATTTTTTCTAAAGAAAAAAAGAAGGTTCAATTAATCAAAAATCAAATAAATACAATAGAAATACATGAAACATTGCAGTTTCCTTTATTCACAAAAAATAAAATAAATAAAAACATCCTTCAAAATTCAAAATTGAAATTCCTAATCCCACACCATTGCCAGCTTCAATTTGTCAAATCCATGAAACCAAATGGAGGGTCTCCTTGATCAAAGCACACCATAAATGAATTTTGATTTTACACCAAAATTCAATTGACTCTAATTCAAAGGAAATCAATAAAGCAACCTTTTAAAAAAATTGTCAATTATTCTATTTGGCTCATTGGCTGGCCTAATTTGAAAAATCACTTCTAATTTATTCTATTTATGAGTTGGTTTTTCTAAATGTTTCTCAAATAATTTTTAATTATGTTATCCAAAGTGAATAGGATAACTTTTTTTGTTTAGACTTTGAATTTATGTGGTTGATGAACTGATATTTTGAAATATATTTTGATTTTTATATTTGGATCTTTAAAATTAATTTTAAAATTCTTGGTCCGTGAGCAAAAATGTGTAAGGCTTGTGTCAGAATTTTATATGATTTTTTTTTGTTTTTTAGGACAGACCAAGGAGGGAAGATAAGTTTTACACGCCAAGTTAATGCATCATACATATTTTTGAAAAACTCCATTAGTTTTACACGACGGTATATGGTTTTTTTCAGCACAAGGTTTGAAATTTATTGACATACTATTGTACAATCTATTCCTGTATTGTACAATTATTTTGTTCTCTTTTTTAGATTATGTAATTATTATACAAGATTTCAGAAAAAATTTCTTCCCTTTAATTTAATTAGGGTTGTTTTGAAACGAATTATAAATTGACTTGGTAATTTTATGATTTCAATCATAGTTACTATCTGCTTAAGATTTTTTTGACACCTATATTGTAGAGTCAGATGTCTAATGAGAATAGAAAAGTTGGCTTAACACTCATCAATATTAAAACATTGAATGCTACAAGTGTCGCAAGTTTGGTGACTATGCGAGTGAGTGTTATTCCAACAAATGCTATAATTGAGGTGAATGTAACAACCCAAGTTTTTCTAAATTAAAATTATTTAGTTTTGTCTATAAATTCAAATAGAGGACATTTTATATCTTCGGATTTTAGTTAATTTATTTATATACTTGAACTCGGAAATAATTAAATAATTATATATATATATATAAGAGATTTGCATGTTTAGACCATTTTTAGAAAGTAATTACAAGATTATTCTTCTATGAGAATATTAGCAAAAATAAACTTTTCCTTTTAATTTAACAAATACAGAAATAGTTCAATTACATATATACCCTATTCCGAATTCTAGTTTTGAGAAGTTTTAAAACTTCCATCTCATGTAGAGATGATTGATAGTGATCTGCTAATAAATGCATCATTTTCATTCAGTTTTTCCCTTTTCTTTTTTCCATTTTCCTTTCCCTGCATAAAACACAACTCGGCTTTTCATATTCCTCCCGACGACTTTAGGGTTTGAAGTTCTCCGAAGTTCGATTTCTGACCAGACGTAGCGAGTTTCTACACATTCCGAACAGTACCTTCCTTCTGCTTGAGACGTCGATACCATCTTCTTCTCCCCGATTTCTTGGTCTGTCTGTTCTCGTTTTCGGCGGTACAAAAGAGGTACAATGAAGAAGACGAACAGACCGTTTGAGTTTTTTTTTACCCTCTGAAATCAATGGTACAAAAGATGCTTGTTGAACCGACAATGTGTATACAATATACGTATAAAACAATACTGTATATATGTAGGTGATGGTGTATTATTGTTTTTACTGTACAATGATGCATGGAGTAGGTCATACAAATGTACGAAATATAAGTAAAATGATATGAATTTAAACATAAATATTGTAGAATGAAAAGAAAGGAAATGAGATAGGGAATAGAACATACCATACTCTATAGTCTGTGACATATCGGGAAATGAAGGCGTGAAACATAACAATAGAATGCTTGTAAAATACAGGGGCAAAAAGCTTAAAAATAAGTGGGATGAACTGTATATATTGTTTGACTGGCGAAAGCTAGACAGGCAGGAATATACCGTACAGTCAGCGGAATGGGCTAAACGAAAACCAAGCGGAAATGAGGCCGACAAAAAATGGAGAAGAAATGTCGAAAAATGAGACAATCGAAAGTTTTGTTTCATAAATGAGAAAAGGAAATGAAAAACTAAATGAAATCTACAACATTAATTACCAATCATTAATGAATGCACATAAAAGGAAGTTTGTGATTGCAATTAATTGGAAAATGATTTCATATTTATTGCAAATTTGAATTTCAAATTCCGTCCATTAATGCAATAAAGGGTACAAATGAGATTTGAAAAAATGGAAATTCAGAAATTTTAAATGAAAAATTAAAATTGCAAAAAAAAAAGTTATGAGACTAAATGTGCAAATATTATTTCAATATGGTCTAAATAGTATAATTTTTCTATATATAATTATTGTATTTTGCAACTAGCATTTTAAATATAAAATAGAGGTTCAGTTGTTTGATTTCTAAATAAAATTCCAAGCAAAGAGATTAGTATTTAAAATGAAGATTTTATAAGATTTTGACGTTGGCATCATTAATTCATTCAGTTGGAGGCATTTTCTTAAATAATTGACATTTGTGATAATGTGCTTGGCTTTTATTAATTAAAAACACCAATTTTGTAATAATGCAAGGATTAAGTCAAAATCATCTCTCTTTCTTTCACTTTTTTCGGTATCATAAGGAAGGAAGGAGTTCCAAGCGACATCGGACTGTGCCGCGACATTGAAACTTCTGCAAACCACGGATGACCGGCCGGCCTCCGAGGGAGTTGTAAGAGACAAGATGTTGTCTATTACATCTATTAAAGAATATGAAGTTCCACCTCAAAACCAATTGGCAATGTGGCGATATTTCATATCTCTTATAAATGAGTTGTAGAATCCTCAAATGGGACAATTGCCACAAGGTGAGTATCTCCAACAACATCTTCTGGCAGCGAGAACAAATCGCCGTTTCTTTCATCCATTTCGGCCGCTGGCGAAGAGGAACCAACATTTTCCAATTCGCACATCTTATTCGTCAAAATCTTTTTTTTTTTTTTTTTTTACAACGAATAAAAAAAATAAGGTCCCGTTTGATAAACATTTGGTTTATTGTTTTTGGTTTTTCAAATTTAAGCTTATTTTCTCTCAAAATTCCTACAATGTGTTCCATCATCCCCACCATTTATTCATCTCTCTTTAAGAAAGTAGGGGAAGATCAACCAACTTTTAAAAACAAAAAAAAGTAGCTTCTCAAAGTTTGTTTTTGTTTTTAA
>JBBMEF010030848.1:0-15932 GCA_037832685.1 Sicyos baderoa | reverse complement strand
TATATATTAAAGTAAATAATGAATTTGGGTTGGTCGGGTTGAGTTTGATTAATTTTAAGTTAACCCTTTACCCGATCCAACCTATGAATATTTCATAATTTTGAATTCAACCCAATCCAAAAATATATTTAATCCAACCCATTGGTTCAAGTTATTAAAGTTTGGGGTTGGTTGAACGCCCTGAGTAGATGTATTAGTTTTATATTACATCTCAAATGCATGCCAGAAACCTCACTAGAAGAGGGTTAAGATATTGTTAATACATTTTTGCTTCTCCTGATTATTTTTTTTATTCGTGATTATCTAAGTTATCTGGCACCAACTTACAATTTTACTGGTAAACGTCTAAAATTACAAACTATCTTAAGAGCACTTTTTTTACTTTAATTTTTTTTTCTAAATTAAAATTAGGTGAATAGAGATAATATTTACATTTTCATAGCGTTCCTATTTATACTTTTTAATACTAAAAAAATATAACAAAATAAAAGCTCATATTTTCAAACTCTCCCCCTTAATTTAAGGAATAAAAAAGAAAAACATACGTTGGAAACTCCCCTGGAATATATCTAACTAAGAATATTTTATTTTTTTTACTTTATTAATTATTTTTGCTCTTTTATACTCTAAATATCTACTTCGATCAATTATTTGAATCAAATAAATAATATTTATATCCTTAAACACTCAAACTCGGCCATTGGTTTTTATTTTTTTTATCCTTTTATTCGATTTGCAGCATTGTAGCTCACATTTGCCACATTCTTCGGTTGTAGATCGATCTCACCCTCGCTCTCGCTCCCACTTTTTTATCGTGATTTTGAGTTTTGTAGATTGAGGATATAATTGTACACCTAAGTTATTTCTTGAGTTTTTGTTGGATTTAACTTTCATTGAGCCAAAATATTCACAAGGTTTTGTTTGTTTTTCTTCGATTCTTTGTTAATGGAAGCAACGCCCATTACCATTGCTTTTATCAAAGTCTGAGACGATGCGATGTATATTCCAATGATAATACAATATGTGTTGACATTGTCCATAGATCCAACAATATCTTAACTTTTACCCATCATCACTACATGTCTCGAATTGGATGGAAGTTCGAGTGTCCAGTCTTTTCTTTACAAAGCGAAAGAAATATTGGTAACAAAAGATAGAGGCATGGAATGAATATTTAATGGGGTTACAAATAGTATATACACGACTAATGCATTATGGCAAAAATCACGACAATACGTATTGGTACACATGAATCTATAACAAGGAGCAAGAGATGCAAAAAAGAGAGGAGGATGATACATGTACATAAATCTACATATATCTATCATTAAATTAAAAAAAAAAACAACAAAATGATTTTTTTTTTGTTATCTTTGAAAATATTATTTAAACTTTTTATGAATTGATCAAAAGATTTTGTTTTAAATATGAGGATATTTTGCATTTGGTTGTTACAAAAAAAAAAAAAATTAGAAAAATAAAATAAAAAAGAAGATTTTGCATGTATATTTTAAAAAAATAAAAATAATTTCATCTATAGCACAATTCCCAAACTTATTGATTTGGTGCATAAAAATGATTGAAGTCTATCAGCTAAATTGATAGAAGTCTATCGGTTAAACTAATAGAAACCTAAAGTCTATCAGTTGAACAAATAAAAGTCTAATAATGGTAGAATAGAAATTTTGGACAAAATGTGCTACAAATGAATTATTTTAAAAATTGTACTATAATTATAATGAAGAGTAAAAAAATGTGTTATGAATGACAAATTTCCATAAAAAAAGGTATAATTGTCCATATCATTTTTACAGTTTAATACTTTATTTGAAAAAAAATAAAGTCAACATTTATTTAAAGTCTGAAAAAATGTAGACATTCTTTAAGATTTTCTAATTTTAGACATTTATATTTTCTTTAATATTTATATGCCAAACAAATTTATAAAAAATCAATATTTTTAGTTGGTGCTTACTATTGATTTTATTATTAAGAGGCCAAATTTCTTTTGAAATGACTCATCTTTATTTAACGTGCTATTAATTACGTTGGTATCTTCCTAACTTTTAATTTGAAATTTAAATAAATGAACTCTCCATCAAACAACATGGAGAATTGGATTTTGGAGTTGAAAAGAGAAGAGGAAAAGAGGTGGAAGAGGAAGAGGAAAAAAATATGAAATACTTATTTGGAGATTGGCATTTTGAGGAGGAGATGTTGGAAAAATATTTGTTTTATTTTAATTTTTATTAATGTAATCATTGCTTATTTGTATTAATTAATATATTTTATTATATATTGTGTTTTTCAAAATTAAAAAAAAAAAATGGTTTGATGTGATATTTGATAAAATTATATAAAAAATATTTTATTGCATATTATATAGTTAAAAATTTAAAAAAAAGATTTGATGTGATATTTGATATGATTATATAAAATATTTTATGTGATATTAAAGGAGAGGTTGCAAAGGAATGTGAAAGAGATGTTAATGAACTCAAAACAAACAACTTCTTTTCCTTCCTGTCGGCAACACCAAAATTCAATCCCCTCTAAATCAAATTATTCTGAAGGTCTAAGGACAAGGCTTAGGTCAGCACTTTTAGTTGGCCGAGTCTAATTCGATTTTTAGTCCTCTGTTTTTCCTCTTCATCTTCAAATTAGAACAACCACTTTTTCAAACCAAAATTGATATGCTATAAACATTGTTCCAACTTTTAGATAGTATTTGAAAATAAAATAAAATAGGGAGCACAATATTAAATTTATAATTATTTGGAAATGGGCCAGCAGAATCTGCCAATCGGGCTCTGAATTGGTTAGGGCCTATTTAATTTAATGGGCCCAATTTGAAGCCCATAGGAAGAGTGGGCAGCACTGCTCCTGCAACATTGGCGCTTCAAATGCCGATCATTGCCTTGTAACAGCCTTCCTTTGTGACATCATTGTGCTGAATACAATGACGTTACCGGATTCTTCCACCACTGTCCTCGACGCGGCGGCGGCGGCGTCTCACAATACAGTTTTCATCGACACTAACCTCGGTACTCACTTGGCGGTGGCTGTCTCCGCCGCCGATACCGTCTCCGATTTCAAAGGTAAACTTCTCCCAACCTCTTTGGCTTTTCTTCCCCTTTTTTGCGCTGCTGCTACACTGTTTTAGACCTTATCATTGCATTCCTGATCAGTTTAGGTATATCTGGTTTGGTTTATTGATTTTTGAGCTATCACCAAGGTTTTAATTCGTTTGAATGAGTTTCCGAGTGTCGGCTTTAGAACTTTGAGAGCTATATTTCCATGTTAAAGAGCCCTGAGCTGTAATTTTTTTTTTTTTTTCCTTTGGTGTTTGAAGTTTTTTATGATTATGTATGCCATATTAGACAATATGGTTACACCTCGAAACCAATTTGCAATGAAGAATGTTTGTTGGATTCTCCACTTTTCCAATGTGGGAGAACATGTATTACAGCTCGAAGAAGCCCAAAGGGGTAAATAAATTCCAGGTGTTTATTTTCTTTATTGGTCAAGCTTTTATATCATTTGTACACATGGAAAATAACTGACTAATAACAAGCTAACAGCTGGTTCTAACAGCTTGTAACTAATCTCTTACTTAAGCAACTAACCTATGTTTAATATTTACATTAATACAGCTCTAATACTCCCCCTCAAGATGGGTAAAAAATGTCAATAATGTTTAATTTTGGTAGGAAATTATGGAGGGTGGAAGCAGGGAGTGCTTTTGTGAATGGATCAGCTAACTGTGCTGATGTTCGAATGGGGAGAAGTTTTAGGAACCCATCTTGAATTTTATCACGTATGAAGTGGCAGTCGAGTTCTATATGTTTCGTTCTTTCATGGAACACCGGATTGGTTGCGATGTGAACTGCAGCTTGATTATCACAGAAAAGCAGAGCTTGTGAAGAAGGCAGTTGGAGTTCACGAAGAAGAGAATTAAGCCAGACAAGTTCACATGAAGTTAGAGCGATGGCCCGATACTCTGCTTCAGCGGAAGACCGAGAAACGATGGTTTGCTTTTTCGACTTCCATGAGATAAGCGAGTCTCCTAAGAATATGCAAAAGCCCGTAGTGGAGCGTCTGGTATCTGGGCAAGCCGCCCAATCAGAGTCAGAGAAGGCTTTTAACTGGAATGTGGTTGATGGCTTGAATATTAAGCCTTGGCCAGGAGATTTCTTTAAGTATCGGAGAAGATGATGGATTGCACTCAAGTGAGAGGATCGAGGTTTTGCTACAAATTGGCTAAGGCGGTTTACTGCAAATGAGATGTCGGGCCTGGAAATGGTAAGATAAAGAAGGCGACCTATCAATCGGCGATAAACAGAGGGATCTTCTAAAAGATCTCCATCTTCGAGAGATAACTGATTTCTGGAGTCCATGGGGGAGGATTCAGGCTTGGAGCCGAGCATTCCTGTGTCTTCAAGTAATTGTAGAGTGTATTGCCGTTGAGACAAACTGATGCCAATGGACGACCTTGCTAATTCGAGACCAAGGAAGTATTTTAAATCCCCTAAATCTTTCAGCTTGAATTGTTTGTGAAGAAGAGTTTTCAATCTTTCCAACTGCGATAAATCAGCTCCAGTGACAACTATGTCGTCGACATAAACAACTAGAGCAACAAAGGAACGACCTGTTCCTTGCGTGAAGAGGGAGTAGTCTGAGCGGGATTGATTGAATCCGAGTGAGATGAGAGTTGTAGTGAACTTTTCGAACCACTGTCGAGAGGCTTGCTTTAGCCCATATATCGATTTGTGGAGGCGGCATACGAGAGTCTCCCCCTGTTTTGCAGTCACTCCTTTCAAATCATATCCCTGAGGTAATCGCATATATACTTCTTCAGCCAAATTACCGTGGAGAAACGCATTGTTTACATCCATTTGGAGAAGGGGCCAATTGAAGGAAACATCCATTGTGAGAATTACTCGAACCGTGACTAGTTTGGCAACGGGGGAAAAGGTCTCATTGAAATCAAGGCCCTCTTGTTGGGTGAATCCTTGAGCTACAAGCCGTGCCTTATATCGCTCGAGAGAACCATCAGATCGCAGCTTCACCTTGTATATCCATTTACACCCTATAGAGTGTTTGGAAGGAGGTAAAGGGACAACGGTCCAAGTTTTATTGTCTTCCATGGCTTTTAACTCTGCAGCCATAGCATCTTGCCAATGTGAGTGAGGAAAGGCTTGTTTGTACGTTTTTGGTTCATAATGGGAAGAAATGTTTAAAGAGAAATTTTTATAGCTAGGGGATAGGGCAGAGTATGAGACATGCCTTTGTATTGGATATGTGGCGGACACTTCCGGATGGTGATTGTCATTGAGAAGATGACAATGGTAATCTCGAAGGTAGGAGGGAGGTTTAGTTGTCCTGGTGGATTTTCGAATGTTAACCAATGGAGATGAATTAGTAGGGGCATGATCACCATGGATGATGGTTGGATCAGTATGTGGATGTGTATTGCTTGATGGACTGGAAGGATTCTGGTTTGTTGTGGGGCTGTTTGCAGTATGCAAAGAAGAGCAAGGTAGATTTATTTCCGGATTGAGTGATCCATTCTGTTCATCATCATTGATGTGAGGAACACATGGAAGCACTAAATTGGGAAAGAAATCCGGTTGGTCACTTGGCAGGGTAATGGTGTGAAAAGGGAAGATAGATTCATGGAATACGACATCCCTTGACTCAAAGAATCTTCGAGTTTCAATGTCAAAGAGACGGTAAGCTTTCATTCCATTCGGATAGCCAACAAAAACTGCAGGAGTTGCCCGAGGTTGAAACTTATTTCGACCATGGGAAAGGGTGGAAGTAAAGCATAAACAACCAAAGGCCTTCAAATGAGAATAATCAGGAGGCTTGTTGTTTAGAAGTTGATAAGGAGTGCACCAACTCAAGGATTGAGAGGGGGTTCTGTTGATTAGATATGCTGCTGTGAGGATACAATTACTCCAAAAACTAAGAGGCACCCTTGACTGAAAGTAATTGGAGCGTGCAACATTCAGGAGATGTTGATGCTTCCTTTCGACGACTGAGTTTTGTTCTGGACGAGCAGTACAAGAGAACTGATGCACAACTCCTTGTTCAGCAAAGAATTTCGTGAAAGCTAGCTCAGGGGCATTGTCTGAACGGAAGGCTTTGATGTGAGTTCCATATTGTGTGAGAATCAGTTTGATCAATTGGGGAATGATGGTTAGAACTTCTGATTTTCTAGCCATCATGAACACCCAAGTATATCGAGTGCAGTCATCTACAACAGTAAGAAAATATCGAAATCCAGAAACAGAGGGAGTCGAGAATGGACCCCAAGTATCAGCATGTATAAGGTCAAATGGTAATTCTGATTTATTATTGTTTGAAACAAAAGGAAGTCGTCGTTGTTTAGCCAACGGACATATGGTGCGTAAGGAATCAACAGAAAGACAATCAGTAATAGGTAGAATATGTTTTAAAGCAGAGAGACTAGAGGTAGATAAGTGACCGAGCCTGGAGTGCCATAGACCAGCCGATCTTTTGGGTGCAGGGGACACTGTGGTAGCCACAACATGATCAACATTTGCATTGAGAATGTACAGACCATCAAGCAATTCACCCTTGCCAATCATCATTGAACTGTACAAGTCCTGAATTTGACAGCAGTTGGTGAGAAATCGAATAGACACCTTATTCGATGCCAATAGTCTGCTTACGGAGATCAAATTGAACTGAAAATCTGGAATGAACATGACTGGACTTAACTTGATGCAGCCTAACAAAGTTATTGAACCAGCCAGTTTCACCGATACTCGACGATTATCAGGCAGAGTAACCGATGAAGACACAGAATGCAGCTCGTTGAAAAGATGTTTTTCATGACATATATGTATTGACGCACCAGAATCTACTATCCAATTGTTTGATGAATTAGGAGATATTATGGAGTGTAAGTTACCTGCAACATGTGATGTGGATGCTTCTGAATCATTCCGAATGGAAGTTAGCTTTGATTGAAGATTGTTGAGGATGCTTGTGCATTGAGCCAATGCATCGTTGGTGAGGTGAGTTTCCGAATTGCTGGAGGTTACCAGATTTACAGGCTGTTGAGAATTTCCACCGTTTGAACCATTATTGAAGTTTGGCTTGCCACGGCTTTGATATCCAGGAGGAAATCCATGAAGTTTATAGCATCGATCCATTGTGTGGCCTATTCTTCCACAATGAGTACAAGTTAGACGGTCTCGACGAGTTCTAGCAGAGTTCTGAGGAGTTTGATTCACAGCCAAAGCAATGGCTGGATTATTTGAGAGGATTGGCATGGATCGCTGGTGTTCCTCTTGAGCAATCAACGAGAAGGCAGTGTTTATCGCGGGAAGAGGATCCATTAATAAGATCTGAGCACGCGCATGGCCAAATGATTCGTTGAGCCCCATGAGGAAGCTAATCAGATACTCACATTGAAAGAAGTTTTCAATGGATTTGTTGCCTCCGCAAGTACACTTTCCGCAGGTGCAGGCTGGTCGATATGAATTGTATTCATCCCATACCGATTTCAAGCGGGAAAAATAGGTAGTGACCGCTTGATTTTCCTGAACAAGTGTATGAAGTTCTCTTTTCAACTGGAAAATCCTAGATCCATTCTTCCTCTGAAAGCGTTCTTTCAAATCGTCCCAAATTGATTGTGCAGAATCAGAGAAGAGGATGCTAGATGAAATTTCTTTTGAAACAGAGTTCAATAGCCAGGCAATTACCACATTGTTACTACGGATCCAAGCTGGGAGGTTAGAATCAGAATCGGTAGGACGAGGAAGCGTACCGTCAATGAACCCGAGTTTGTTGCGAATGGATAACGCCAGTTTCATCGATCTGCTCCAGGTTACATAGTTGTGTTGTGCGAGAGGATCTGAAACCAGGACGAGAGTTGAAGTGTCATGGTGGTGAAGGTAGTAAGGATTTTGAAAAATGTCAGATGCTGGCGCAATCGAAGATTGTGTGGTTGAAGAAGATGAAGTCGCCGTAGTACGCACGCCGGTCGGCGGAATGTGCACGCCAAAGGGCGGAGGAACAGGGTTCACACCAGAGATTGGTGGTTCAAGGTTTGGAGAATCCATGGCGGAAGAGGAAAAAGACGAGTAGAAATGGGTTTTAGGTGGAGTGATTTTTCTCTGATACCATATTACAGCTGGAAGAAGCCCAAAGGGGTAAATAAATTCCAGATGTTTATTTTCTTTATTGGTCAAGCTTTTATATCATTTGTACACATGGAAAATAACTGACTAATAACAAGCTAACAGCTGGTTCTAACAGCTTGTAACTAATCTCTTACTTAAGCAACTAACCTATGTTTAATATTTACATTAATACAGCTCTAATAACATGTGTCAAGCAATCTTGAATTGGATCTCAATTTTATTTTTATTGGGCTAAACTCGTTTGGACTTTATGGGCTCTATACCATATTACTTAAGTAGATTTGCAGAACAGAGAAGGCTTGAGGAGAAAGTTTATAATTGAAACAATTTCAATGTTAGAGAGTTTAAACATCACTAATCAGCAATGGAATTCTATAATTGAAATTTGGTAATAGTTTCATATGTTCAGTCCATTTTTGTGGCTAACTTTTCTATTCTAATTCTTCTTCTCTAGTTTTTTTGGCTATTTTTCTGTTTCAGTTCAAGTGAAATTGATTCCTAATTTTCACTAAATTTTAACCATCTATCTGACAGGATTGAAATTGTTTGTTTGTTTGTTTGGTTTTTTTAATGTTTCTTCCTTGATTACTGAAATGACACTTTTGATGCTTTTGCACGCAGTGAAGATAGAGAAGGAACACCCACTGTGCTTTCCTCATCTTGGGAACGTAAAAGTTCTTGCAATAAAGGTACTTGATTATTCTTCTCTATGAGTGAGTACAATTGACTATACGTACCTCTAATTAATTATAGCTATGGGGATATTAATCTGACAGGTAATGCGAAAAGGGTTCTTTTATCACCTCTCTGACTCCATGTTTTTGAAAAGTGCATTTGCTGAGTTAGATAGCAGCTGGTTTCTCTCTATTGATGTTTCCGTAGTCGATGGACGCTCAACTGATCTTAACACTGGCAATCTCTTCACATATTTTGAAAGGGCAGATGATGCCACCGTTGATGGAATCAATCTTGCTACAAATAATCATTGTGGGCAGCTACCGAACTATGATGCGACTCGACAATATGTCAATGAGAAAGCCCCTACGGATATATATGTTGGTTCTCGTCATTCTAGTAAAAAGGATTTAATGATTGAGAAGGCAGAAGTTACTCATGCTTTTGAGAATCGCAACGAAGGTCAGTCGGGCAAGACAAGGAATGGTTGTGAAGGTCTTAATGAAACACTGAAATCTCTGCCTACTGTGAAGGTTTATCATAAAAGTAAGAAGAGAAAAGCGAAATTGATTGATGAACATGAAGTTGTTAATTTTACGCGTGATGATAATGGCCAAAATCTGTCGGATCAAGTCATTGGATCTTGTGAAAAGTTGAGAGAACACGTACATAATGGAGTTTCCAATCTTCCAGTGCTGGAAAACAAATCCAATGTAGATAAACCTGGTCAGTTTTCATCTTCTAATATTCGTGACGGATTCGAACATGGAAAGAAGCGAAAGTACAATTTATCTGAAAAGGATAAATCCGTAAATCCTGTTCACCTTGTGGATAGTTCTTTCGAAGTAGCTGCACAGGCTGGGTTTACTGCAAAAACAATGCAGAAGTCTGAAATGATAAGTGGAGTAACAAATGGTGGGGAAGAAAATGGAATATTGGTTCCTTATTCTAGCAAAGCAACATCTACTCCTAAGGTCACTTCGCAAACTGTAAAAGCTGTCGTAGGCAGTTTGTCCACTGAACCTGATGCTGGCCTGCTCGAGACTGGTTCAAGTGATGTGAAGAAGAGGAAAAAGAAAAGGAAAAGAAAGTTGCCAGGCTGTCCGAACCAAGCTGTTGGTTTGATTTCATCTAGAGTAGGAAATCAGCAGGATGCAAGTCGAGAATCTGATATAACAACTGTCCTTAGTCCAGAAATTAAGTCATCAATTCCTGACCTTGGAACATCCGGAAGGGAAAGGCAGAATGATTCTATTGGTAATACTGCAGAAAATTTTGCATCTTCCCTGGTTGGAGATTCCTGTATGTTTTTCTTCAAACATTCTTTTAGCAGTACTTGTTTATGCATGTGATTGTATGTTTTCATAAAAAATGTTGTATGTTGCATGAAAGATCATAAAATGTTGGGTTCTGATACTGATTTATATTCTTGTAGGTGGTAATAAGAACAACACGGAACTTGGACGTGTGCAAAGCATAAGAGATGCATCTGATAAAGCTGTGTTACGAGCAAAGAGAATGATAGATTCGAAGGATCTTACCTCTAAAAGCAAGGACCTTGCTGATCTCCAGAAAACTCTTAGTACACCTGCAGATGCCAATAATGTTCAAAGCAATCATCTTACGCTCAAAACTGGAAAAATTGTCGCAATTCCAGAGGAAAGAGTCTCTCTGCAGAACGCGGATACTACAGCTTTAATGGTAAAGAACGGATGCTCATCAAGCTGGGACGGTACTGATGCTAACAATAAAGCTACTAATATTTCTGAATCATTGCACGAAACTACTAAAAAACCCAAGCATGGTAAAAGAAAGAAGTCTAAAAAATCTAAGGATTCAGAAGAAGAAAGACAAATTAATTCAGTCATAACAGGTGCTAGAGATTGTGCGGGTGATATTCCTCCTACTGAGCCTCAAAGTTTTACTTTAGGTGATAATTTCTGTAGTAAAGCGGAGATAGGAGAAAACACCGTTTCTCCAATGAAGGGAGAAAACACAACTAGTGCCTCTATATTGCCTAATGATAGGAACATTGATGTGGATAAACCAAATATAAGCCAGGTGGAACCTTTGGTGCAGATTGACAAAACTCGAGCAGTAGCAGAAGACATGGATTTGCAGGGGAGAGAGAAAATTAAGAAGGGACCTGTGGCTTCAATGAAAAGTACACCAGATCTTCAAGAAGAAAGTAACGGTAATGAGGATTCATTGCAATCAAAGAGAAGTGATAGGGAAGTTAAATCTGTATCTATAGCATCCAAGAAAACTAAGTTTTCACAAGTGAAGTCGAGGAATGAAATTGAAGAAACAAATTTGGACTCTATGCTGTTTTCTGAGGTTGAAAGTAGTCCTAGCATTTGCAAGAAGTCCAAAGAAGTTGGGCCTTCCTTAACTCTCTCTCACGTTGCTGAAGGTTATGAAGAGAGGTCTCTTGAAGCAAATAGATGTGGCAACACCACTAAAGATGGTACTGCTGATAATGTTGATAATCGTGTCGAAGTCCTTTCTGAAAGTGATAAAGTTGGCAATGAGGAAAAGGCTGATGGAATCCAGCATGAATCTGTTAAATTGCATGTTGACAAGTTGAGTAGTGAGAAAAAGGCTAATACTTTGGTCAAAGCTAAAAGCAAAAAGAAAGATCCTTCTTCTGCGGCCTCCTTAAGCATGCAGAACATACAGACGACTGATGAGAACACAGAGAGTGGGGGACATTGTCAAACTAGCAACTCTAATGCTCTCGAGCATCATGGTTCATCATCAAAGGATAAATGTGATGGGACGCTTCATGTTGACAATAAGCTTAAGGAAATTTCAAAAGGTGGGGTAAAGTCTCTGCCTTCTAATGAGCATAAACAGAAAATATCCGACTCTGGTAAAGCAGCCAGGTTAAGGGAAAAAGTTGTCAATTCTTCTCGGGACAATACTGAGATACACAGTGAAACTTCTGCTTTAAGTACAAGATTAAAGTCGAAAAAATCAGAAAATATGGTTCATCATGATCAAAAGCATATAAAACGTCAATCTACTGGCGTTGGCCATCCAATGGGTGAACTGAAATCTTCTCAGAGTAGAAAGAAAGATGTTACACAATCAGAACAAAGAAACTTGTTGGCTGCATCAGGAGGCATATTTAAGGATGCCAGCAGTGATAGTTTTGAGGACGCCGGTGGAGTTGCTGATTCAGATGCTAGTACCAGATCTCCAAGTCCAGATAATTCACTAACATCCGACTTCTCAGATGGTGAAAGAAATGACTCATCAAAAAATGGTAATGCAGTAGCTATTTGTCCATACTAAGATTATATTACTCTTTATTTCTATCTTCCTTGCTGCCTTTTAGATCATTGGAGGTGTCTATTAAACTTTTGGGTTCATTTCTTTCTTTTTTCTCCTGTCATGTTTTTATGTAATCATGTTATTGGCTTTGTATAGCTAATATTTTGCAATTGAATGAATTTTGCCTCAGGATCAGTTGACTCGGAAAGAACAAACATCCTTAGAAGAAGCACTAGAAATAAATTGTAAGTTAATTATGAAAATTACGATGCTCGTGTCGTCTTTCCTATCTTAAATATGGTATGACCGTACGAGCATCTGTTGCCATGAAGGTTGCATCGTTTTTCTTAGATTTTTGTGCCTTTAAGATTTTGTATCTCATGTCATCACGAGCTATGTTGGTCCACCACTTTTATAAGCGAGTAATTGAATAAACAGCTTACTTCCCTACACAGACATGAATAAAGATAAAGTCTCTAGAGTCTAGAGATCCTTTTGTTATTGTTTTTATTAACTTTGATATCTTTTCCAAAATTAATCGAAGTTTTAAAATGTTGCCATGAAGGTTGTATAAATTCTCTAAGATTTCTATCTATGCATACTTAAAACTGTTTGAGATGCATTTAGTGTAGACATTTGTAGAGATGCTAACATGGAAATTATAAATGCCACCTTACTTTGAGATGCTTATCTTTAATTTTTTTTATCTAATATATTCAGTTTTCCCTAGTTGACATCCAACAAACAGGAAAAATGTATTCTTTCAAAGTTTGTATCTAGTGCATTATTTTTCCTTTTCTAGTAGAGTTTATAATCTGACTTGTAACCGTTTGGCGATCCTTGTAGTCCTTCAAGTCCTGAGGATATGACCCTGGACACTATACTTCGAAGTTCAAGTAGATATAAGAAGGCAAAGCTTACAGCTACGCAACTACAACAAGCGGATACTGAAAGCCAGCCTGTGGATTTTGTTCCAGACAGTGAAGCTCAAATTTAGTTCATTTGTTTCATGAACCTTCTCCAGGAACAATATTCCAAATGGCACAGGCAAAACCTTCTTGTGCTTTGTCTAAGTTTGTTAATGGAGATTGTCGCGACACCATAACAGATAATGGCATGATGATTCCATCTGGTCTGTTATGTAGTTAGTTTTTTTTGTTTTTTTTTGTTTTTGTTTTTGTTTTAGTTATGTAGTTAGTTTAGTATGCAAAAATCCTACTTTGAAGTAAATGACCGAAGTCCGTGCTTATTTTTGTTAGCATATTTTGAACGTTGTTTACAGTTGTTGGATGCTAGACCTGGTATGTACAGCAAGATATTTATTGAAGTTGAAAATGTTGAGCAGTTATAGCTCTCTGAAAGACATATACATATACATGAAATGATCTAGCTAATGGCTCAGATGATAGGAGAAATAATGATTGCTATTTGAAATAGATTCATAATCTGCAATTACAGGTCATTTGTTTGCTACCACATTTCTCAAAATTTGAATCAGTCGGATCTCATCTTGTTGATCTGATTCAAAGCTGGCTGTAGAATGTTGTACAGCACCCAAAGAATGGCGGGTGCTACGACGAACAGCAGAAGCTGCCCCCGGCCATCACTTGAAGCATCGGCGGCAACCATGACGATCTCACTAGCAGAAGCATCAGGTGCGTTCATGAACCCTGATGCAGTTAAGCCTCCTAATCCCAAGCCAATTATCACCCCTTTGTTACTGCGCATTTTGTTGATCTGGTTGAGTGCTGGCTGTAGTATGTTGAACAAAACCCATGCTATGGCCGGAATAAGGGGCAGCAAAAGGGCTAAGCCACGGTTATCACCGTCGGCTGCTAGCTCTGCAATCTGTTGGGCTGCAAAGGCAGGGTCCGATGAGCTCAAGGTCGAGAAGACAGCTCCAGCGAGGGCGGTGCTGGAGAGGAAGGTCGACAGGTTGGGACTTTGATCAGGTTTTGATGAGATCATGCCTTTAGGAAGGTTGTGGTGGGAGAGGAGGGAGATTGGCTTGGGGATTGGCTTTGGGGTGTTGGGGTTTTTGGTGGAGTTGATACTTTTGCAGTTGACACTGAGCACTGCCATTGTAGCCATGGAAGCTGCCATTGAAGCTGACTTGGTGGTTTCTGTTAAACTAAGCTCTTGGCAGAATGAAGTAAGGAAGGAGGTTGGGTTATTGCAAAAATGTTTGTTGTGATGGGATGAGGAGATGGAAGACAGTGAAGAAGCCAAGTCCTAGAAATTTCAACCAATAAAATTGTGGTGGTTGGATTCTCACCTTATCCATGGGTGGCATTGCGAGTCACAGATCTCTGATTTCCTACCCCACTTTAGTTTTCTTATCACTTCAATAAGCCTTTTTTTGAATTTATATATTTTATTATTTTTTATATACTTTTATAAAAACTATTATTTAAACCTCAAATATCCAAATGGAATAAAGAGATTCTAAACACTCTTTGAAGTTGTGAGCTACAAATGAAAACCTAGATACAACTGAGCCACAAAGGGAGACAATAATATGCTTGTCATATGAGTTGGGTTGAGAGACATTTTTTGGACCCGCTTGGTCACTTTGTCAACCTAATCTGACCCAATTAAAGAGATAATCTAATCCTTATATTTTTGGGTTGGGTTAAGTTGGGTCTTCGAGTTCATCAAAACATTTTCAATATAAATATCTTTCATAAAATTAGTCATACCTTATACTAACCAAACACAATTTTCAACTATTATCACATCAATATAATGAAATGGATATAAACATTAAATACGCAAAATATTAAATCAAAAGTTATTCACTATTAATTCTACCTTCATGGTTCATAAAGAAAAACTCAACTATAAAACATAACAACAAATACATTTAACTAGATAGATAATTAAAACAATAAAAGTAGATGAAATAATTCGACAAGGGGTGATATTGGTCATGTTTTCTTCAATTTTAGGTCAAATCGAGGACCAAATCGATCGGATCAATTTGATTAAAAGAGGAATCTAACCAATGTCCAATAAAAGACAAAACCATTAGTTCGTTTTTTCTCGGTTTTTAGGTCAAATCGAGAACCGCTCCGTTCCAATTGATTTGACAAAAAGAGGAGCCGAACCAATGTCCAATAAATGACAAAATCATTGGCTTGATTTTATCGATTTGATTCTCCTATCGTTTAATTTTTTTTTTGGGAAATTGCAAGGAATGTGCACTTTTTGGAAACTAATTGCAGATTTGTCCACATCTGATTTTATTTGCAAAAGTATTTTCCTTATTTAAAAAAAAAAAAAAATTCAATGTAGAAATACCATTTTGCCCTTCTTTATAAACCTATTTTTTCTAAATATTTCCCCTTTCTCCCTTCTCCATCGATTTGGAAATTTCCTTCTCCCAGCTTTCTTCTCCCGCGACTTCCTTCTCCCATCGATTTCTTCTCCCATCGAGTTCTTTCTTCTTCGATTTCTTCTCCAGCGATTTTCCGACCATTCTCCCATCGATTTCTCCCGCGTCTTCCAGCTTTCCCCTTCCCCTGTTCTGGCGACAGAACAAGGAAGGAAGTCGATCTGTGCAAATTTCCGATTTCTCTCATTCCTAATTTCCGGCGAGCAAACGTCCACCGATCTGTGCAAAGGAACAATCAGGTACTTATATGAACGTCCACCGAATCTTTAAACCTAGCTTCTTAAAACTTAAATTTCCATTGCTTATGTTGTTGTTCATTCAATTCTTTAAACATAGCTTCTGTAATCGCTGAATCACGTACTTATGTTCTTCATTCGATTCTTTAATTTTTGCTCTTTCAACCTAGCTTA
>JBBMEF010030837.1:0-15934 GCA_037832685.1 Sicyos baderoa | reverse complement strand
AAATAAATAAAGAGAGAGGATAGTTATTGTAAAAGTAAAATTTTATTTTCTTTAAAAAAAACTCATTTTTATTTGTCCATTATTATTATTTTTTAATTTCAAGTCTGCCCTAGATTAAAACAAAATCATAACTATTTATTCCAATACTTTGATATTTATATTATAGAATTAAAATGAATCATATTAATTAAAAATATCCTCACCAAATTTTACTTATTTTAAAATTTGAATAATATTATTTTAAAGCTGAGATTCGAATATACAATATCTAGGTCGATAATACATACTAATTATTGATCTACTCAACCTGCTTTTGAGTCTCTGTTGGTAGTCATAGTCATTAAGCAAACAAACAGAGTTATACAAAAAAAAGTATATTACAGAATAGTAAGGATTTACTTGTAAGAAATGTAGCCAGAGGCTTAAAGAGATTTTTATATCACACTACAAATAAAGAAAGAATTCAAACCTACAACTTAAAAGACATTATTTGCAATTGCTTAAGGTAGAATTTTTGAACTTACAATAAAAAACTTTAGCTTGAAAAAGAAGCAAATTTACCACAAAGAAGAATGATCAAGTTGGATAGTATCACACCACTAAATCAACCTCAGTTTCATACAATCAGATGAGAAGCTTAGCCCAAAATGGCTAATAATAAAAGATGAAACAACAAGAAAACCTGATTGAGTACTAGTATCTTCCCAGAAAAAACAAACCCGGAACGAAAAGGAGAAAAAAGAAAGAAGAAAGATGTTGATTCGTTCGTGTGACATCGTTTCTCGGAGTAACGTATTATGCAACAGTTCTGCATATATTACCTTACCCTCAATCCAATTATACATATCAATCAAATTACAAGAAAGAAAGAAAGAAAAAAAGACCTATATTTTCAAGCTCAATCCTGACCAAGAGAAAACCCTCTGGAACCTGCTTCTTTATGAGACAGTTTGTCAAAACAGAAAACAAATTAGCTCTGACAGTATCAAATGGGAGTGTATCACAACGACGAAATTATACGAAAATCGCTGTACACCTGCTTTACCGAATACGCAACACCTACCATAAAATTTTGACATCTGTGTGGTATCATCTTCTTCCTAAGCAGCAATTCCTATACCAAACATTTAACCACAAAACAAAAAGATCAGTCTATAATCATATTGTTGAAGCTTTCAAGTTAGATATGGAGGCTTCCCTATCATCAACAACAGATATTCAGCAAATAACTCATACAAGTTCAAATATCCTTGAAAAGATCAAACTTAAATTTTAATCATTTCAAGTTTGCAACAAAACAGAAACTGAACTAATTCGCGAATTAGCAGGCAATAAATAAATAGAATTCCATTTTTTTAATGTTCTGTAGGTGACTATGTAAGCTTACTATTTTGAAACAGACATATAAACTAGTCAACATCCAAAGCTTGCATTGAAAAGATCAGTAATCCTAAAAAAGAAACAGAACATCCATAAAAGAAACTAAAAGAAATTAAGAAGACGTAAAAATTTTGAACTTTTTAAAACAGTTGTCCAAGCATATTTTCACTAAAATTTTGTTCTAAACAGTTTTTTTTTTTTTTCTTTCAAAATAGTATTAACAAGCTCTCCCAACTTTGGGAGGTGCATGAGTACATCATAATGGAGCAATTAATTCCCTAGTTAGGATACTCTCAAAAGTTTCAAATTTTGTCTATTGTGGGAGGATACAATCATAAGCTGCAAACTTGTTTTGTCTTTAAACTTACCCTAAACCAATATACTCAATTCTAATTTGATATGTCAATGTGAAGTTTTGGCATCTTCACAATAATATAACTGTATCAGTCCTTAAATGAAGTTAAAATACCATTTGTGGATAAAAGAAAACTCCTAAATATGCATAAAAAAATGTCAGATATTATGAAATCTTCAAAACTCAAGGACACGGTCATACAACCTATAGATTTGTAATCCTCAAATTTTGAGATGCTTAAAAGTGACTTTTTTTTTAATTCAAGAACCAGGGGATTCAAACGAGTAACCTCATGGATACTAAGTTTTACAAGATGTCAATAGAGCTCTCCTCTTATGGGCAAGTGCTTCAAGTGATATAAGCTCGAAGGTCTAAAGTTACTAGAGATGAAATGGCTGTAAAAGAAAGAAAGAATTGAAAATATATAAAGTTTTCTAAGAAGTAGAGACTCACCACTATTAGATTGTCTATTAGAAACACCATATCCAACAGTATAACCAGCATTGTTTCTACTAATAACATCTGAAGCTGCATTACCAAGGCCAAAACCAATTGAGGAAGAATCCTCAAGTTCTGCTGGCAACGACTGCCAACTAGAATGCCCGTAAAACGAGTTTCTTTCATCATTATTCCCATGAACCTCATCATAAATATTTGGTGCAGGGTACAAAGATGCAGAGGAAACATTAGTCCCAATGCTTCTAGCATAACCTACTGGTGTTCCTGATGTAAACCTGGCATCTCCGTTTCCGAAGTCGAAATTAGCAGTATTGAATGGAGAACCAGCATTTTCCCCAAGACCTAGACCTGCAGAAGCGCCCCAAAGCCCTCCGATGCTGTTCAAAGAATTAGTTCCTGTATGCACACCACCAGAGCCAGGAAAAGACCTCAAGTGTGAAGAGTTCATGCCAGCAGAGTTACCAACATTTCCCCACAGATTCTGAACCGATGAGCTTAAAATAGAACCATTTCCTCCACTGCCCCCGCCATATACCATAGCATTAGGGCTACCGAACCTATTTAAATTTCCACCATACGAGGGGCTCATAATCCGTCCATAGCTGAGGTTCGAGGTTCCATTGGGACCTGTCCCGTAGTTCGGGTTCAACCCCACATCAAAATTTAGCCCTATTCCATAACCAGGACTAATTGGCGAAAGCCCACCTCGACCAACTGTGACAGGACTAAATCTACCATCAGTTCTCAGTCCATATCCCCCAACAGAGGTTGGATTATATCCTTGATTTAAGCCATTTAAATAGCTACCAACTCTACCAAAACTGTTGGGGTATCCACCTAATTGATTTCGATTCGGCACTGGTGACGATTCCTTTGGAACGGCCCTCTTGACCTCAACCATTTTACCATTGAGTTCATGAAAAGTTTTGTATAACACTTTTTCCACTGATTCCTCTGACTCGTAAGTGATAAATCCAAAACCTCTTGGTCTCTGAGTATTATGGTCATACATCACCACAACATCAGTGATCGTTCCAAACTGATCAAAATACAATTTGAAGTCACTCTCTGTAACAGTTGATGCCAAACCTCCTACAAATATCTTCTTTGTACGAGTAGGGCCAGGTGACCCAAGGATACCAGTATTGTTCCTGCTCAAGATGTTTTGATCATCTCGAGGAACAGCCTTCTTCGCTTCAACCTGAAAGAAAAAATGATATCAAGACATGAACAACTTTACTCTCATAACCAATACAAAACATATCATTTTAATACACGTAGTGATCATCACACATAAATCCGAATGTCAATGCATCGAAGAACAAAAATTTGCTTACTTTTCCAAGGTTCTTTCATGGTGTTGATTAGATATCTAAATGTTTGTACATATAGGAAACAGCTCAGAGAATACACATAATTGTAAGAAATCATAATTGCTTGCAGACATCCAAACTAAAAATGTGGCTTCTAACAATGAAAATAAGGCCAACCACTCACTTTATTGAACAATTAGCATGGCTTTAGGATCTATCTACCACCATGTTAAGCTGTTCAAACACCCACACCCACCCAAATGATCCCAACAGATTTCTCATAATTGCTCATTATCAAACTAATCCCAGAAGTAGTCTTAAAAAAAAATTCCTGCAAAAAAATATATTTTTTAACTGCCTCGTGGTTATTACCTTTTTTAGAACATCTTGTATAAGCAATTGAATCTAAGAAACAATTGACATTCTGAGAAACTACAGCAGCATTGTACTTTCAGAAAAAAAAAAGAACATGCCACATGAAACAGTATTCACCCTATATAATGCAGACAGTCAAATCTTCCAATTAAGAATGAAAACTTATAATTTCTACTTTTTCCAAGATAAAAGAGATTCATTGTCAACCTGAGCACAGCTCAGCTGGCTAAGACATCTTCAAATTCTCACCCCATGTTGAACAAAAAAATATAAAGAGATTCAAAATAAAAGTGCTGAAGAATTCTAACAAGTTTGAATCACAATGAACAAAGAAACAATCTGGAAAAGCTTGATCCTTCCATGAACATATATATTCGCAAAATCAAATCAGAACACACACTGGAACATAAGGATGGACATCTAAATCTTCCAATACAGGTGAAAAAAATTAATGAGAAACAAGAAGAATTCAAAAAACTTACAGTTCTTCCATCAATTACATGCTTTTCCAATACAACCCTTGCAGCAACAACCGGGTCAGAAAAGACAACAAAACCAAAGCCACGGGCACGGCCAGTGGTCCGATCCCTCATGATCATCACCTCCACGACCTCTCCATAGGTTTGAAAATACTCTCGAAGACGATCTTCATCTGTGTCCCACGAAATACCACCAATAAAAAGCTTGCCAGGATCCATGCCCACTCTACAAATCCAATCCCATCAATAACACAAATGCACAAAATCTCAAAGTTTAGGCCAATCAATCCAGATTAAACAAGAAACAAAAAGCTACAAAACCAATATGGATTTCAATGAAACAGCTTCCCTAACATTAGAAAGGGAATAGAATCCAATCAAACACTCATTAGAGAAACATCACAATGCAAGCTAAATTAAACAGATGAACCAATAACAAATCCATCATCAACATAGAAAATGCTCTTATAATTCACAGATACAAAACGGTTTCAATCAGATTCGATCTCAGATCATCAAAGCGGCCACCGATCAGAAAAACGACCGATCTACAAACCAGGAATCCACAAAAGGCCAAGGCAGAAAAATAGAACAACCCCATCAAAGAAAACAGGTCAAAATCCACAAGAAATGAGTTTTGATTGAAAACCCAGAAATGTAATGGAGAAAACAGATTAAGAAACCAAATGATTTGCAAAGAAAAGGGAAAAAAAACATACCCAAATGAAATTGAGGACCCAGTTGGGAACTGGAGAATCTAAGATCTAAGAGAAGGCATAACAAGAAGAGAGAGGGCGAGAGGCCCTCTTTTTTTCCTATCTCTTTCCTTGTTTCCAGTTACTGTTTTTGTTCAAAGATAAATATGCAATGCCAAAGCTTATATATGGAACACAGAGAAGAATTGAGGATTATTTGTGTAAGAAAAGGAATTTGCATCTGAAATGGGCACAATATTTGCACAATAATATATATATAATTATAATTATATATGTATAGGTACTTAGGTAGAGGGAGAAAGAAAAGAAAAGAAAAGAAAGACTTGGCTATCACAATGTAATGAAGGATGGGTAAACCAGACAGGCATAAAGTTTTTTTTTTTTTTTTTTTTTTAACATCTATTATTTTTGTGAAAGAGAAATTGCCATTTTTGTCCATTTTTTTTATGGGTCGGTGAAATATTATCCTTTTCTTTTTCTGGTTATTTAAGATTGTAACTATTGTCTAAGAAAAAAGACAAGATTTGGTGCAAAAAAATTACTTCTTTTTATGAAATGTATTCATGTATGGACCTCAAATGAGTTTGGAGCACCATAATTATGTGTATGTTCAATGAAAAGTTGCAAATTTGAATCACCCATTTCTACTATAAATTAATTAAAAGGATGAAAAAAAATTCTTTCTTTTGTTTTATTTTTAGAAGGAAATCAAGAGAAAAAAAACATTTCCTTTATTGTATATTAAAAATGAACATGGGAATTATTTGGAAGTTTCAGCAGCAATTCTTGATTTCCTCCCTTGGAACTAGTCAATTTGAATTACCAAAAATGCGAGCTTAAAAAATCAAGCTTTTGATTCTTTTTTTTTTTTCTTTCTGTAATTAAAAATGTAAACTTATAACCTTTTATTATCAATTGGATCATGTCAATTAAACTAAGTTCTTGTTAACCTTAAACCTTTTTAACTATTTCATTGTGTTAAGTTGAGTAATGAAATGGATTTCTTGTTCACTTTTTACATGTTATTTTTAAAAAATGAAAAATAAAATTCATATTCCATAGCTAAATGACTTCATGTGGAGGTAAGGAATGAGCCATTTTAGGCTAAATTTGTTGGTTGACCTTATTATTATTATCGAATTTTCAAATAATAATTCAATGTGAATAAGGGAAAGTCGGTTTATAAAATTCTTTGATAATATATATGGTGGGTAGGGTGATACAGATATCTAATCTTTTGAATAAAAAAACATGTCTTAACTAGTTGAGTTGTTCAAATGAAAAAAAAAAAAATAAAGGTAAATATATTTATTAAACATGTCTTAATTAGTTGAGTTGTTCTAATCTTTTGTATAACAGGTTTAGCACTCCTTATTAGAATTATAGCAATTTTTTTAAAAAATTCTTTTATAGCAAATTCTTTTTCATTTTTTTAAAATTCCTTTTTTGCCCTTTCTGATACACGCTCCTTCTCCTTCGATTTCTTCGTATGCGCCTTCGTCTTCTTCAATTTCTTTTTCGTCATCTTCGATTTCTTCATCTTCATCCTCTATCGACCGTCGAAAATCCACGTATGGATCCGCCGATTCCATCGCCACAGCCACGCTTCATTCGAATTCAACCGATTCGCGCTCCAATTTCCTTAAAAAATCAGCCTCTCCAAAAAATGAATGCAATCTAGTCGAAAGGCTTGTGTTTTGTTGAATGTTGTTCCTCTTAGAATTTTGGAGAAAAGATTCGACGACGATTTCTTGAACGTTGTTTGATTGCGTTTTATTGTTAGGTTTTCGATCCAGATAAAAAATGGCGGACGACGAAAACCGGCAGAGGTTATTGAAGGAAGATCATCATTCCTACTACGAGGATTGTCCTGGATGCAAGATGGAACGACGTATTCAGCTTCATCGCGGCTTTCCATTTCGGCAACTTCTCATGATTTTCGCTCACTGTTCTAATCACTCTCATGCTTAACTAAGGAAGAAAACAATGTGTAACATCTATCAATTAAATGAAAGTGATTGAACTCAATCATTGAAAAACTTTTTGAATAAAATCAAATGATGATTAAGTTCAATCACTCTTTATTGATTGAGTCAATTAAATGAAGTGATTGAACTCAATCACCAGAAAACTGATTGAATACAATCAAATGATGATGATTGAGTTCAATCCCTCAATTTAATTCTTGTTTCATTTTTTCATTTCTCTGATTTTGATCTCTCAAAACCCAGAACTATGTTTCTCATTAAACCTTGATTTACTTCACTTAAAAACTAATTGACTCAATTGAACCGATTGACTTCTATCAATTTAACTGATTCGAATTTCAAGACGATGTGTATTTATGTTGTTCACAGATCTACGCTATCTCAAATTATAGATTCTATTTCGGAAGTGATCGGGCATGATGAAACGTCGAAGATTTTCTGGTTTAGCTCTTTACAAGAACGACACTGGAAAAAAAAACGATGTTAGCACTAACCGAGGAAAGAGGTATCAAATGGATGCACAATGGGTTTCGAAATGGGTTATATCTTGACTGGTGCATTATGGAATAACGCTCAACGATACATACTGATATGAGGGAATTCCCCTATTTTGTTTCATAAAAAAAAGAAGCAAAAACTAGAGATTGGTTGAGTTTTAATTGCAAGGGGCGTGAAGTCAAACCATGTAAAGGTATGAACTAGCCAATTATTTCAATTTTAGCCTTTCTATTCATGTGCAAGTACGGTTAAGTACTATAACCGAGGAAAGAGATGTCGAATGGATGCACAATGGTTTCAGAATGGGTTGTATCTTGACTGATGCATTCTGGCGCTCAACTTTACGTACTAATATGAGAGAATTCGCTTATTTTGTTATAGAAAAAAAGAAGCAAAAACTAGAGATTGGTTGAGTTTTAATTGCAAGAAGCATGAAGTCAAATTGTGTAAAGGTATGAACTACCCTATTATTTCAATTTTAGTCTTTCTATTCATATGCAAGTACGGTTAAGTACTATAACGTACCGGTACGACTACAATTTGGTTGCTTATTATTCCATTCAAAAACTAATTAATTCAAATTTGTCGTTTTTACTAAATATTAAATAATATTATTAAATTTCAACCGAATGTTTTATATTTTTTGAAATCTAAATTTTAATGATATTTTGATTCTAGTTTTTTTTTTTTTTTTTTTATCAAAAGTGTTTAATTTCAAATGCTAACAAAATCCTTGAGTTTGTTGAGTTTGTTGAGTTTGTTAGATAGATTGTTAGAATCCTATTATTCATTTTAATAATTAATATAAATAAGGGTAGGGATACAATGGTAAAATATATTTTCTATATTTAATAAATTTAATTTAAAAAAAGAAAGTAGACACGCATTTTAACCCTAAAAAGAAGCATACATTTGCTTAATTTGTTTGCTAAATGTAGACAATTTCTTAGTTTTCCCTTTATTTTTTAATGAGTTAACCAGTTTTGGCTAACCTAACCAAATGTATCATTAGTTGTCCAAAAAACACTAGAGGTATTATTTGGATTTTTTTTACTTTTTTGAGATTACATTAATTGGAGGTGGGGATTCCAACCTATGACTTCATATTCATTGAACATATATTAATATCGCTGAACAACGGCTCATGTCGGCGAAAATTAGCTATTTAATGTCTAGTTAAAATGACCTGAAAGTAATAATAAAAAAATGATTTTGATTTCAATCTCACTTATCCTTTGTCTTTATCTACACAAATAAATAATAATAAATCTTAGCAAATTTTAATATTGACCAAATGAACATACTCTGTTCTTGAACATCTCAAATTGATTTCTTTTAATTATTTTTTTCTCTCCACTAAAGTTGAATTAATTTCTACTTTTTTAGATTAAGTTGAATTAATTATTTAGATTAGAAAAAGTATTACAAATCTTAATTATTTATTAATCCCCTGCACCACCTAGCCAATCATAGATTTGTCTTCTTAAAAAAAAAAAGGCTTCTTTAATTTTCCTATCTCTGCATTTATCTGTTTTTTTTTTCTTCTTTTCTCTCAAATTTAAGCTGAAATGTCCCTACAAATTGCAAATCCACCAATCAAAATTCAACAGCTTTTACTCTGTTTCTCCTCATCTCTCTTCATTATGTTTCTTGTTCTTGCCCCATAGATCTCGATCTCATCGGCAATACAAATCACTCTTTTAAGAGCAAAAATCTGCAAAATTTCCAGATTTTTTTTGTTTAGTTTCTTCCGGAAAATCCAATTTGTTTTTTTTGGTAAGATTCAATCAAGTTCATCGGTGAAATTGACCCTGTTCTTTCTCTGTTTCCGTTTCTCCCGATCTGTGTAGTTTTGGATCTACTTGGCATTGAATTCTTGAAATTTAAAGCATTTCATCAACAGGGTTTTTCTGGGTTTCGGTTTCTTAAACTGATATGAGTTTGATTTTGTGATTTTTACTCAATTGGGTTGATGAAACGAGGAATCGGGATTCTGTCTCCGACGACCTACCTTCGAAATTCCGGCGGCTCCAAGTGGACGGCAGAGGAGAACAAGCGGTTTGAAAATGCTCTGGCTTTGTTTGACAGAGATACGCCGGACCGGTGGCTGAAAGTCGCCGCCATGATTCCCGGAAAAACCGCCGGCGACGTGATGAAACAGTACAGAGCGTTGCTGGAGGATGTTACTGATATTGAAGCAGGGCTGATTCCAGTTCCGGGTTACGCCGCCGGAAACTCTTTTGTGTTGGAATGGTCGAATGACGGCGGCGGGTTTGGACAGGTTTACGGCGGCGCCGGTAGGCCTTCCGACCAGGGAAGGAAAAAGGGAGTGCCTTGGACTGAAGAAGAACACAGGTTTGATAAACTAATTTTATTTGGCTTTAATTTGTTAGAAATTTAACTCAAATTTAGGCCAAAGTAATTCAAATGATGAAAAATGAGTTAAATTATGATATGTATTTCATTTACATATAGAATTATAAAAAAAAAAGAAAAAGGAAAAGGATAAAGGATTTGATTCATATAGATTATGAAACAATATTGTTGTGGTATTTTGTTTGAATTTTAAGAGAAAAAAAGGTTTGATTAATTGACTAAGCCTAATTTATAGGTCAAACTAGAAAATGTTGACAAGATATCATAAGGAAAACAAAATGTGAAAAATAGTGAAGACCTAGCCGTATATCTAAAGTACCTTTTTTTTTTTTTTTTTTTTTTTTTTTTTTTTTTTTTTTTTTTTTTTTTTTTTTTTTTTTTTTTTTTTAGGCGTGGGAGAAATACTTCTCCACCTATCAACAAGTAGAGAGACTTTATTTGTTATTTATATGATATTATTTAGTATCATAAATTTTGTTTATTTTGTTTTATTAATTTTTTATTTAAAATGATTTTTTTTATGGCACCAAGTGATATCACTCAACCGTAAATAGAGTTTCTTTGTCTCTAAGGAGTGACCTAGTGATTATACTTATTTTAAAAACAATAAAATAAATAAAGTCTCTCTACTTGTTCATGAGTATAGAACTGTTCTCCACAAAATAATTAACTAAATACCGGTAAGTAATAGTTTGCATTTTTACCGAGAATATTATTATAATTATTTTGAAAATTTTGTTTTGTTTATTTTTTAATTTGTTACTTATCCACATCATAACTATATATTGGAAAACTACCCTTTACTTTAGTTGATACTATAAATAGAATTCATAACATCTAAATACATTTATTGTTTAAAACATCATTATTTTATCGATAGTTCTAGGAGTGTACAACATTACGGAACTCAATTTGTATAGATTGAGTTGTGTTATAATTTTCTTTGATTGAGTTAATTTTATAATTTTGTAACTTTTGTTTGGTTGGGTTAGTTCTCATTTTGGCCAATTTTTTTGCTTGTTCAACCCTAATCCCCTCATAAAACTAATTAAGAATAATATCATGTATATAGTCTGTATAATTAATTAATAAAATATATTTTTTTGTTCTAAAAAAATACAATATATTTTTTTATAAAAAAAAAACAAATAAGAAACATGTACTGATAAAATATGTTACATAAATTCAATACAATATTGTGCATTTTTTCATTATTTACTTACTTATTTAGAGGTATGAGTTGAGTCTTAGAGAGAAAATAAAAAATTAACATAATCTCATAAATGATAATCCAACACAACCAAACTCAAAATATGAGTTGAATTGCTTTAATATATGAGTTGAATTGATTGATGAATTGAATCAACCCAAAATTTTAAATAAGGTCTAAAAAATTTCGTAATTCAATCCAACACGGACTGCCCTAACGAGTTAAATTCATATATATGTATATCTTTTATATCTACTTACAGTAGTTTTATAATTATATTTGTTTTATTCACACTTGTAACTTTTAGTTGTTCAAATAGCTTAATAATTTAGAAACTTGAATTATTGCCAAACCTATAGAAAGTAAATGTAGTTGGGATGTTTGATTTACATGCATTTGAATCTATATAATATGCGGCTGGAGTATATATATGTTTAGTTTGAGAATTTGATTACATGATGTATACGTGGATATAAGTTAGGAGTTAGGTTTGAAAACTCAAATTTATAAAATTAACAAATTCATAAGTATTTCATGGCTACAATTTACTTTAAAAATCAAACATGTGGAGAATCTTGGTCAATTTTGGTGATTTTGAGGTGATGTTTGGATATGGTTGAAACGACAGACAATTCTTGATGGGCTTGAAAAAATATGGTAAAGGGGATTGGCGAAACATCTCTCGCAACTTTGTCAAGACAAGAACTCCAACACAAGTGGCTAGCCACGCTCAAAAGTACTTCATCAGACAGCTCAATGGAGGGAAAGACAAAAGGAGATCGAGTATCCACGATATCACTATTGTCAATCTACCTGACAACCCTACTCAATCCAACCCTAAAAATAACATGTCACCTTCCCACTCTACCGGAATCAACCATTTGCATCGATCGTTGTCGCAACCATCCATTGAAACCATGACACGATACTGCAACCGAACATCGCCAAGTCCATCATATGGGGGAGTAGTAGTGGCTCCATTTTGTGGGATCTCTTCACTTGGACCTAAGCTTTTACAAGACCAAATATTTATTAGAGGCAACCAAAATAGTGGTCCTTATTGTCCCAATGTTTTTCAAGTGCAAAGGGAAAGGGAGCAGCATTACCAGTGAGCTTATTGTTACTATTTGGCTGTGGAATTAATTGATTTGCATGCATATATTGCTTTTGTAAGTATATTATTATGAAGCTATCTATTTCTAGATCATATGAGTGAAAGTTTGGTATATAAAATGGGGTGAAGTTTGAATATCAAGGTTTAGTCGTAATTAATATTAATGATAAAAAAAAAAGTCTCTTTTCTTTCTTATTTGTATTTGGGACAAATTTACACACACTTCAATTATTTTTACAAGATAAACTATTTAGTTTTACAATATGTGATTGTCAAATACACTGCAAGAAATTGAAAGATATTGGAGGGAAAAGTGGATATCCAAGTTAGTCAAGTGAATAAACAATTAGTATGAAATAGACCTAACAATGATCACGTATTAATACTTGTAACGATTAGGGTGTACATAGTTGGGTTGGGTTGGGTTAAGTGACTTTTTTTAATCAATCCAAATGTTCGGACCGGTCAATCATTCATCGTGTCTAACCCTATGCATTAGAGCAGCCCACCCTATATTTTTGGGTTGGATTGAGTTGAGTTCTAATGTTGTTTTATTTTCCTCTTTCCTCAATTCATGCCTTGGTAAATTTGCAAACAAATAAAAAAAAATGCATAATATCTACTAAAAAGATAGGGTTACAATGCCACTTATGGTAATGCATTTTGCAAGAGGAAATGAAAAAGTGTCATTAAAGGTTAAAATACGCATTTTTTTTAGGGAAAAAAAAATGAAAATATCATATTCTTGGAAATTTAAGGCAATATTTTAGATTAAAAAACTTGCGTTTTTGAGTTTCTCAGTTCGAGCTCAGAATGACACTTTCGTTTATATATCTTTAAAAAACCTATGAAAAAAAAAAGAAAAAATATTTTAAAAGAGGGAAACTTCACACACGTCTTTCTCATTCGCTAAACCCTAGAAATTTTCCCATTCACTAACCATTTTCTTCTCAAAACCTCCTCTTTGGTGATTCGTACTCTCTTTAGGTTGGTGTGATCTAGCTTAAACATATGTTACCTACAAGTACATAATCCTTATTAATATACTAAGAACTTATCTTATTAATTAATTTTTCCCTCTCACACATACACTATATATATAATTCTAAATTTGTGTTGGATTGGGTTGAACGAGCAAAAAATTGGTCAATCCTAGAACTGACCTAACCCAAAAAAAATTATAAAATCATATCCCAACCTGACCCTTACTGTTTGAGTTGGTAGTCTGGGTTGCTTGGGTTGTTGGTTCTTTTGTACACCCCTAATAACAACTAATTCTAATATCTCATCTCAAGATGAACTAAAAATATTTGTAAGTCCTTGCTTGGATATTAAAAAATAGAAAAAGTTAGTAGGCAAATACGTAGTAAACATATCAGCCAGCTGAACTTGACTACGAACTGGGGGTAATTTTAGGAAACCAACAGCCACTCGATCACGAACTATATGACAATCAAGCTCTATAAGCTTTGTTCAATCATGAAAAATGGGGTTTATACAATGTGAATGCAACGACCCATGTATTGTTAAAATTCTTCAAGTATGATTTTCTAACCGTTCCCTAAGTCGGTTGGCTGCTATTTGTAGTTTTAACCCGAGGGGAAAATTTGTAAATTTACCATAAGGGCTATTTTTGTAATTAATCAAGTTGCAGGGATGTTGGCTTCAGAGTTAGATTTGCAAGTTTGAGGGAAGAGACATTTAAAACCTAAAAGGGATTAATCCGTTTTTACACAGTCTTGTTTTCAATAGATCATTTAAAGAAGCTTGAAAGAAAAAAAACCTCGAGATTTTCCGTTCCCCGTTGAGACCTCACCGCCACCGCCTCCCTGACCACTAAGCGGCTACGTGCACCGCCCCGCTCCACCTAGCCGTCGAGGTCTGTAGCACGCCTCACACACCTACTAAAGGATTTGTTCTCGCTCACCCTTCATTGCAACTAGCCAACGTCGGGTGCTTTCCCCAGCCGCACGCTCGAGAATCAGATGCCCAACGCTGCACGCACCCTACATACCTACAACTGCACGCATGTAACAACCCGGTTTTCAGAGTCCGACTTCAGGAGTTGTTCTGGGTCATTTATGAGTTGGGAGTTCGCGTTGTACATTAAATAAAAAGAGGATTTAAATTATTCCCTTGATAGGGTTTGAAGCCCAGATGGCTTGAGTTGGAGGTTTGGAGATTAAAAGAAATTAAAGGAAAAAGAAGTGTCTTTGCAAGGGCTCGAAGGGAGGATTTATGAGATTTAATCGGATTAATTTGATTAAATCAAGAATTAGGTCTTTTGGAGGAAAAACCCTTGTTTCACGATTGTTTCACGCATCCCAAGAGTTTCACGACCGTCGTTTCTCTAGTCCGAGTTCCAGCACGAGTTCCGAGATTCCTGAGGTAAGTTCGATCGATTCCCTCATCTCCTCCTTGGGTTTTCGATTTTGATGGTGTTACTCCTTGCTTCGAATCGTTCTTGATTCTTGTTGTGTTCTTGTGTCGATAACCGAATCAGCTGCTGTCCGGGTTCTTGTTCGCGAACCCCTCGCACCGAGAGCACTCTTGTGCCATTGCGAATCGACCAGCAAGCCGACCCTTCCGCCGTGATCGACCGAGCTGCAAGCAGCCTCTACCTCAGCGCATGCCGTCGCAGCCACCGCTGAATCGAGCCTCGCCGTCTTCGACCGCTACCCTTGCCAAGTCCTTTCGACACATCACAGCCCGATCGCCGCACATGCTTGTTGCTCGACCTGCTACGCGGAGACGCGGCCCTAGCGAACCCGCACCCGACACGTCTGCTGCACGCGCAGTGGCGTACGCAACCAGCAGCCTGTCCGCGAGACGCCTTCGCCCGAGCCGTTTGCTTCAGTCATCGTTCATTAATTTCTTCGCTGCTGCCTTAGTCTGTTTCGGGGCTGTTGCAAGTAGATTAGTTTATTATTCGTTATTAATTGTTGGTTGTTGTAAATCTTGCTAGGTTCTTGGTTGTTGAGTTGGGTTTCACAGCTCGTCTTCCAACCAGGTAAGGATCTTTTACCAGGGTTGTGTGGACCTTGCGATAACTGCTAATAGCTTGTTCTATCTGTGCTTCCTTGCTGTTGTGTAGTGGATAGGTTTCTTGAAAATATTCTGGCTAGCATGTGTTGTTTTCTTTCAGGCATGTTAGTTTCCTGTTAGCTTATCTTAACTGCTTGTTTTGCTGGAGTGCCATGCTAGGCTTGCTATTTTGAATTTCCTATCTGTTATGTGATCAGTTAGCATGTGCTCGAACTTAGGACCCCGTTTAGGCTTAGAGCTCTGTTTAGGTGAAGTGTGCCGAGGGGGAGTGTTTGGAAGATGATGTATGCCAGGTTACAAATAACCCATATTTGTGTTGAGCTACAAATAGCTCATGGCCTGCGTGTTGAGTTACAGATAACTCTTAGGATGTTGAGCTACAGATAGCTCATGGCCAGTGTGTTGAGTTGCAGATAACTCCTATTGTGTTGAGCTACAGATAGCTCGTGGCCACCAGGGGTTCAGATAACTCATGTATGTTGAGGTACAGATACCTCATAGTTGTGCCGAGGTACAGATACCTCATAGTTGTGCCGAGGTACAGATATGTAAAGACCCGACCTCCTAGAGGTCCTAAACCTAGATCTTTACTAACTTTGCATGAATTAAAATTTTTGAATATAACA
>JBBMEF010030816.1:0-15938 GCA_037832685.1 Sicyos baderoa | reverse complement strand
ATCTAGAGTTTTCTTTGGCCAATTGGTTCTAGATTCATCTTTGGGTCAATCTTCTTTGGGCTTGAATTCCCATTTTTGGGCTATAATATTTAACATTAAATACAACCAACAAATAAAAAAACATAAAAAAGACAATATATATCTCAAATAAACAACAAGTCGCTTTGGCCGAGTGGTTAAGGCGTGTGATTAACATGGGGTTTCCCCGCGAGAATTCGAATCTCTCAGGCGACGATACTTCTTTTACTTCTGAACCTAAATAATTCAATTATTGATAATAATTATCACTCTTAATCATTGAGTGTACACTAATGCCGCCGAACAACTGCTCATTTTGGCATCGATTAAACATCTTTTATTTATTTAAAAAATAACTATCTTTTATGATAAAACTCTACATTATAATAACTCATATAGTTATAATACAACCTTTTACTAGAGTTAATCGTACGTTATAATAATCAAATCACGTTATAATAATAAATATCATCAATACAAGTTATCATAAAAACAGGTTATTATAATAGGTATTTCAAACGGCGGTTTATAATAACTCTTCTTTTAATTGTTCATTGTTTTTTTTTTTTTTGAGTATATATATTGAGGGAGGGGGATAAATACCGACCTCCGAACTCAAACATATACCTATAAAATTAAAATGGATTAATATTAATAAAAATAACACAATATTATAATAATAAAGGGGTTGCCTTAAACCCACCTTAAAATTGTAATATTTGGAAGTTTTTGTGAGTTCGACCTTTAAAACTTAAAAGTTTATTCAAATGTATTTTTATATTTTAGAAAATTTGTTATAGATAATTATCTTTATTTTAAAGATAGTAACTTTTAAAAAAATATACTACCTATAGTAAAATATAAAATTTTAAATTTATTAAAATATATTTGTTTTAGATGATAATCGAGTTCAAGATCATAGTTACAAGGTTCAATTTTAAATATGGCTATTTGATTCTAATTTATTGAAAAGTAACTTTCTAAATAAGGTTTGTGATTTAATTCCCCAATTTATACTAAAAAAAGAAAATAAATTAATTGAATTCTACTACATCAAATCAAAGTAACCAATCCACCACAAATTCATTTGGTGGAAAGATAGACCTCAACATGGTTGGTACATTGGGTTAAAAAAATAAATAATAATAATAATAATAATAATTCTCACTTTGGGAATTAAAATATGTTATATGTAACTATTAAAACTTGCATGGTTTATGTAACTATTTTAAAAAGTAGGTTTCCAATTCTCCATCATGAAACGACGTCGAGCTCTTTCATTTCGCTCTTGTGCCAACGCCCAGACCTCCGATCGAAATCCGAGCAAAACCCTCATAAATTTCTTCGAATCAGCAACTGGGTTCGTAAGTTCAGCGCCATTTCTCAAATGGGTCGTAACCCAATCGACCAAAAATCCTTTCGTTCGATTCCCCGGCTCCGAATTTTGCTCTGTTTCATCGCCTTCGCCGCCTTCTACGCGATTTCCCCTCTTTTGTTCGGACCCAGCGGTGGCGATTCTTCGGAACTGGGATCGCTTGCAGTGATCAGAGATGGCGGTGAAGGTGCTATTGAAGAAGGGGGCGATGGCGAATGTTGCAGGGGAATTGAGAGTTTGGAGCTTTGGGGAATGGCTGTGAACTCGGGCTCTGGATTCAAGACCAATTCCTCCGAGCTGTGTTGTAAGGCTTGTAAATCTTTGTGTCGTAAGAATGCTGGGCCTTGCTTGTGTAATACTTGGGTCTTCTGTGGAAATCGCAAGGAATGTGGTTTCAAATTTGGTGAAGTGAGTTGGGATTTCTTGTTTTGTTTCTTGCTTTGATCTGTAGTTTACTTTCCTATGTATGTGTATTTAGTTTGATTGGATTCTTCTCAAATGGTTTTACATATCTTGGGAAAAGGGCATTTTGCATGTAGGATAAAAAAGAGCAAAATATTTTCATCTGCAGCACAAAAACAAAACTAATTCGTTTGTAGCGGGAAAAATCCAAATTGAGTTCTATCACTGGATTCAATTAATGCAGACTCAATCTATCACTAGTTAAATTCTATCACTGATAGAAACTTATGTTTGATCACTGGTTGAATTTTACCACTCATAGAGTAGACTCTATCTATTATTGCTTGAATTCTATCGCTTATAGAAAATTATGTGCTATAGATGAATTATTTTAGAAATTGTCCGGCAAATATAATATAACAGGTAGAATGTGCGGCTGATTGTAAATTCACTTAGGAAAGTCACACTTGTGTGATTGTAAGATCTTAACCAAAGAAGTGGTTCAGTCCCCGAGGGGCAGCCTCGTTTGTTGATGATTGAGGCTTTTAAGGTATGCTTAATTCGAGGTCTCGAGTCCCATTAACTTAATTTTAATTTTCTTTGTTGTATGTCAGTCTTGGCCTTGAGACGGGCGTGGGTGCCCCAAGTATAGTGGAGCCCGGTTTCAAAAAAAAAGAAAAAAAAGAATATTAATCAAAGTAATTCTATCCCCAAGGAGCAGCCTCATTGGTTGAGGACTGAGGCTGTTAATGTACGCTTCTTTGGAGGTCTCAATTTTGAGCCCCACGAGTGAGCTTAATTATAAATTTTTTTGTCGTCTCCTTGGTCCGGGGCTTGGGATGGGTGTGGATGCCCCTCTCTCTGATTTTCTAGTTCTTTTAAGTATGGAAGAAGACGTATCTTGCGTTCTGGTTTTGGTCATTAGGAGCAAATTCTGTGGTTCTGGTCATTAAGGAGCAAATTCTGTAGTTTTTTATTTTCTGACTGTCATAATGAGTTGAATCATGAATGTGAGTTTTATGTTATGTTTTTGTAGTTGAATTCATGTAAGATTTTATGTTTATGGATAGTGCTGGCTGAAGAGACAGAGAGATGCATTGGCTCCTGATAAGCAGGGAGAAGGGCCAGCAGGTAGATGGACATCTGGGCTTATCTTTGGTAGAACACAGGTATAAAACCTCTTATACATAAAATTTTGGATTGTTTTTGTTTTTCTTTCAAGGATGCACATTGAGTGTTGTTAAGTCATTTGAGTAGTTATACATCGATGACAGTTAATATAAGATTGTATTTAGTCCCCAAGTGGCGCGGTGGTCAAAGGCTTGAGTTTTGAAAGTTTGCTCCTCTCAAGGTTTCAAGTTCGAGACTTACTTGTGAAATTAATTTGTAAACACCTCTCGTGTTTCCACTCCTTCGATTTATCTCGGTGCCTCATTCGGTTTCTATTAAACTTTGAGTTTTAGCATTTTTTTGTATCGTTTTAAAGGTTCCATACCAAAATTTATAGGCTTCTCAGGAAGGAATTGGCCATTTGTGTGATCACTAACTCTTTATATATCTTTGCTTGCTTTATCTTCAGCTTATTAGTCTATAACAACGAGTCTTCAATGGTTTGTTTCCCAGGGAATTATTGCGTTGGAGACGGATCATGGCACCCTTCATATGAAGGTGACTGTCCTTTCCTGTAGGTGCTCTTAGTTTCTATAGATTCTTTGTTGCATTCCATATTTTATTTTTCTTCTCCCCATTTTTCCAAACTCTTAAGCTTAGGTAGTAAGGGAACTTGTGGTCGTTATTAGTTCTAATGATTCATATTCGGAGTAGGAAAATTTTCTTCTGCTCAAATTCTCATCCAAGAACAGACCGAACTGTTGAACATCTGAAATGTCTTTCACCAGCTGCAGCTACAAGATCTTACCTATATAATTGTTTAAATTTACTTTAGTAATCATCGAAATTGAAAATATATCGCGTGAGGTTCAAAGAAATGTTCCAAGATCTAGATTGATGAATTTTACAGTTTTGGGCATTTTGAGATTGACATTCATATGGATAGTCTTTCTATCTAAACTTTGATCAACAATGGTCTTTCATTGACCAACAATGTAAAAAGTAGCTGATAACAATTAATGTGTTCCTATCCTTCTTTTGCTAATCTGGAATTATACATGTGTGTATGAAGATTCGTAGTACTTTTATTAATTTTTTTATCCAAGTATTTGCATTCTAAATGAAGGGTTTCGGGTTAGACTCTTTTCGCCCTCTTCGGAGTCTGATAGTGTTCGATTTAATGAAGCTGGTCCTTTTCATGTGTCTTCATAACGTGAAATTTTTTCTCTTCTACTCTAGCAGCACCTATTCCTATGTGTTTGTGATATATATGAATTATTTGTGCAGCTCTTCCCTGACTGTGCTCCCCATTCAGTTGCGTACATTCTCGAGTTGTTGAAAGTACGACATTGTGCTGGTTTTTACTTTTACCGAGCGGAGGGTAGAGGGAAATCTTGGGATTCGAAAGGAGACCACATTGAAGATGTAAGGTTTTATTTCCTTTTAGTTCCCTCTGCAGACTTCACACTCTCAACTGAAAATTTTCATGGCTTGATATTGGTATTGGTCAATGGAAAGAATAATGCTTGTGTTTTGCAAATTGAAAGGAATCAAGTGTTGTTAGATCATAATGCTTATGTGAGAGAGAGAGAGAGAGAGAGATATGTAAAGGTAACAACTTTATTCTGCCAGGAACATGAAGACATGATTCAGTTATTAATGAGTTGAATTAAAATATCATTAGTCTTTAATCAGATCTCCTTGTTAAACCCCCTAATAAGATTAAAATGATACAATACTTTGAAGCTAAACCCCCAAATAATAAGATTAAAATGATACAATAGTTCAAGATCCAAACATTATCCATGAGTTGCAACCATATTTTCATTCAAATTTCTTACCAGGCTCCTTTGGGTCCTCCTTTTGCACTTCTTCAAGGAACACTGGAATGCCAAGGGTTTCCATTTAAGAAGATTCCCAGTGAAGTTTACCCATACGTAAAGCGCGGTTCAGTAGCCTGGGTTGGTTCTGGACCAGAATTCTTCATAAGTCTTGCAAACCATCAAGAATGGAACCAAGAGTACACTGTGTTCGGTTCCATTCTCCCGGAAGACATGGAAATTGCAGAGAAAATTGCTCGGCTACCGACCAAGCCAGACGTTTGGAACAACATCGAGGTCTCTGTGTTACAAGAACCGGTTTCGTTGCAGTTGAAAAGAGTTTAGAAGAGTCATGGAGATCTGAACGGCAAATCAGATTCATCTTTAACTTCTTTTTCACATAATGTTATTGAGTTTTTTTTTTCTTCAAGTTTAATCCTTTTTCTTTTAGGTGTTTCCACTCTTAGATTTCTATTTTAAACAGTTTTTGCTCACCTCATAAAACTATGATATACTCAAATGTAAAATAAAAGAAAATTGTTTCTGGATTTGGCTTATGAAGAAAATCAAAATAAGGCTGATTGGAAGCATAGCAGATTACAAGAATTTTTTCCAATCACTCGACTACTTTCAGTTTGTTGGTATATGTGCAATTATTTTCAGTTTTGTGATGTAATTTTTTAGCCAATTCTTGTTATACATGAAAAATCCCCATTCACTTTTGTAACTCTTGAAATTAACTAACTCCTTGAAATCTTCTACTCTTTCTCCAAAATAACTCCTTGGATGAAAACCGAAAGAGTCAGTGGCACAGTGGTTTCATTGTTTGGTTGTAAATTAGTTCAACACCAGTGTCACGGGTTCGAACTTTGGAAGAGTCGGTATTTGTAATCTCCCCCCCAATTTGTACTCAAAAAAAAAAAAAAACTTCTTGAAAGAAAAAATCATGACTAAGAACAACGTAGTAGCAGTAAGAATACATAAATGAATTAAGTCTAAAAGAATGATATTCAAATATGTCAACCTTTTTGTTTGATAAATCTTTCGCTAAAAATGCAACTTTGAATCATTTAGGGCTCGTTTGGTAGCGGTCTCATTTCCTGTTTCTTATTTCTTGGTTCTCGTTTCTTGTTTCTTGTTCCTAGTTTTTTTAGAACAAGAAACAATAATGTATTTGATAACCGTTTTTTGTTTCTTGTTTCTTAAAAGAAATAAAAAAAATAGAAATAAACTTGTTTCATAACATATCTTGTTTCTTGTTTCTTCCAAAAAAAAAAAAAAAAAAAGTATTTGGTATAATAATATAGCACACATTAAAACATTAATGAAATTCACAATTTACATATATAATATAAAAACTCTTTTAATATTTTATTTTTAAAAATATCAACATAACTTTTTTTTTTTTAATAATCTCAATGCAAAATAAATAAAAAACATAAACAAACATTTTGAATCTAATTTCTTTTTACTTTTTTTAATTAAAAAAATATAAAACATGCATTAATTATATATATATAGTTATGGGTTCGAACCCTATAAAAATCGGTATCGTAATTCCCCAAAAAAAGAAAAAAAAAATAATGCATACTATATTTTTTAAATTATTTTCCGATATATATATCAAAAGTTTAATTCTCTAATATAAGTTTATTTTTGGAAATTTGTTCAACTTTAAGACCCTCTATTAAAATTATAACACATTTTTATAGAAAAAAAAATCTATACCAAAATTCTGAATGATTGAACTCAATCGAACTCAATCAATAACTAGTGATTGAACTCAATCAATTTGTTAAGTGATTGAGCTCAACTGATTGAGTTCAATCAATAACTAGCGATTGAACTCAATCACACTCAATTACTCGATTAGTTTCCATTTTTTAGTATATGTGCAATTATTTTCAGTTTTGTGCTATAGATGCAATTTTTTAACTAATTTTTGTTATACATGAAAAATTCTCTTTATTTTTTTATTAAAAAATAAATGAATTTTAATGTTAAATTAACAAGTTTTTGAAATTAAACTATAAATAAACAAATTTAAATAAGATATAAATATACATACTAAATTTTTTTAATTATGATTCATTAATAAAATTTAAAAAATAAAATAAACTATTTTAAAATTTGGTTTTTTTTCTTTGAAATTTTGATATTTATAGTTTACTTTTTTTTCTATAGAGATTTTACATTTTTTTTCCTGCTATTTAAGAATTTTTTAAAATTAGTATATTTTAAAATAATAATATGGAAATATAAATATTATTATTTATAGAAATTATATTTAAAAATGAGTATATATTGAAATTAAAATAAAGATTATATATATGTATATATATAAAGAATAAACCATTTTTTAAAAAAAAGTTTATATTAAAAAAAAGTAAGTAATATAATAATATTGTATTATATTTTTAGGAAATAAAATAATATATGAATATATATGTTTGACCAAAGTTAATGTAAAAAATTAAAACTGGAAAAAATTAAATTAAGATGCATTTGGGATTTGACCCTGCACATCTCACATAGAATACCTGCCATCATTTACCAACATGCCAAATATAGCTTTTGGTGTTTCTCATTTTAAAGGCAAAAATTGAAAACATTTTTTTTTTAAGTTTGAAAACAAGAAACATGGTCGTTATCAAATAATGTTGTTTCTAAAAAAAGAGAAAGATAAACGAGAAATAGTAAGAAAACACCCCACAAATATTTTTGTGGAATTAAAATAAATTACTACTGATCAACATAACCAAAATAAATTCATTAAAAAAAATATATATAATAATTATGATAAAATATAAATTTAGTTTTGATAATTTAAAAAAATTTAAAATTTGCTAACAAAAATATAAATAACATCTTCTACAACTTAATAACTATAAGGTTACACGTTTGAATCTCATTTTCTAATATTATTATATTAAGAAAAAATCAAAGTTTAATTTTTATAATTTAAAAAATTAGAATATAATTTCTATAATTTTATAAAATCTATTTAATTATTGACGTATTAAATACATAAAAATTAATTATTCATACTTATGATATATTGTTTTTTTTTTTTTTGGAAGTTTAGTTATGATATATTGTTATATCATTTAATAAATAATAAAATTTCAAATGGTTATAGAAATTGTTTTTTAATTTTTTAAAATTATAGAAATTAAATTAAAACATGAACGTTACCAAACGGAGCCTAAGGCCCGTTTGGTTTTTGAAATTTAAGTTTATAACAATTATCTTACCATATATTTTTTTTACTTAGATATACCTTTCACTTATATTTGTAGAAATCAAACTAAAATTAAAAAATAAAATAAAAATAATTTTCAAAAGTTTATTTTTTTATTTTAAAAGTTAGTTAGTACTCACCTCACTATTAGTTAGTTATCAAACGCGACTTAATCAATTGTATTGCTATAGAGTTTTTATTCTTTTGAGTTCATACATAATATGATTAAATGAATAATTTGTGTATTTTGTATAATTTAACAATAACAAGCTTTTTATTTTTTATTTTTTAAAAATTCGAGTACAATAAAGTGGGAAATTTTTAAGGGGTTTTTAGTTGATAAAATATTTACAACAATAGGTAAATTTAAAAAAGTTTAACAACCATAATCATATATACGGTATAAAGTAATACTTTTTATACCGAATAATTTATACATAATACACTATGATAAGTATTATTTATATTATATATTTAACTATAGATGCTAATATTTTCAAATTTGTCTAAATCTATAATTATATTCTAAAATTAGACTATACGGTACAAATTCCCAATTTTGAATCATACAACATGTCGGTTCGAATAACAATAGAATTGGGGCTGATGCGTTTTCAAAGGGCAAGGTTGTCATTTCACAATCCAAACAGATTTCGCTTCTAAACCAAACCATCGCCGGTCGGCAAACCAGTTGATCGGCGACGCCTCCTCAGCCGTCCTTTCCTCCGTCGCTTCAGCCGGAATAATTTCAGGCCGCCGCTATCTGCGGCTGCCTCTGTAACAATCTCTTTCTCGCACAAAACGCAGGTTTATCTCTCTGCTCTGCTCCTCAATCTCTCAATTTCTTCTGAATTCATTGAATGGAGAATTTCTTTTTTCTTTGCAGCTGCAAGACGCCGAACATGCGGCACGCTAGCAAGGATCTTCTGCAACTCGAACGGGAGGATTTATCCTCTTCGTCTTTAGGTATTTTTTATGCTTCATTTTTTCTTCGTTTTAGGGTTTATATTGAATGATAGGTATTATTATGTAAGATTATTAGGGTTTATGAACTGTTTTTTTGCCTTTAATCAGAGTCTTCACTGCTCGTTTGCAAAAAGAACTCAACGTCCAAGGAGCTTTGTAGAAGCCAAAACCCCATTACAGAACCAGCTCCAAAAAGCCAAGGTAATACATACTTCCCGGCCAATTTACACTCACCTTGACTATTGTCGCGACTTCCAACATTTGAGGTAAGGAAATCCATACAAAATTATTTCTTAGATAGATAGTTTCATCGGGTAAATCCAGAAAATTTAATCTGGGGTTGAATTATGAGTAAAATCTACTTTTATGTATAAAAGAATAACGAATTTCAAATTTTGGAGGGCCACCATCTTATTTGCTTGTAATAAATAGTATGAAAATATACATAGAGTCTACTTGCACATACAAAAAAATGATCAATTCCAAAATTTTGAGGGGACCATGGCCTCCGCTAGCCCCTCTTGCATTTGCTATTGGCGATCATGAATTGAATCTATCCCCTCTTAGTTAAACTCTCTTGACCACTAGGCCACCATTTCAGGTAGTTACATACTTTCCTTTTCAATTCAATTCTTTGAAATGTGGAAAACTAGCTTTAGCATTCTTAGTGCATCGATATTTAGCAGGCTGAATGTGGACATGGGCGTAGTTTTGTGTTAACTTTGGCTAGATCCCAAGTGTTAACTTTGGCTAGTTTTGTGTTAGCAGGCTGAATGTGGACATGGGCATAGTAAGTAATATAATAATATTGTTCTCTATCAAGCAAAAGGTCTCCTGAAAAAAATCTTGGTTTCAACAGTCTTCCCTAGTTTTGTGTTAACTTTGGCTAGATCCCAAGTGTATGAAATCTGAGTCCAACTAATTCACTTTGTCTTCTTAAGACAATCTTACTCACACTAGTGTCTGAGTTTAATAATTATTACTAATTATCTTCCAAGCTAGATCAACACAAGGGTACAATTTACTATGCTGGAAAAGATAGGGTTGTTGATGTGAGGTCTGATGGGAAAAAGTGTCAGCTTCAATGGTGTACACTTTCCAAATCTTTTTCTGTTTACTCTTTAATTGATATTTACCACCATTGGGATGCTTTATTTAGTTTTCTTGTTGTATTGTTTTTTATTTGTATTCTTTTTTTTTTCTACTTCCTTCCTTCCACTCCTCTGTAGTTTGTATCTTTTTTAGCATTAGCCTCTTTTCATACCTTCAATGATTAGTTGTTCTTCTTTAATTTTTTTTTTTATAACATTGTGCACTTCAGCTGGAAACTTACCTCCCCTTTTATGTAATTTGAAGTAAGCAAATTTCTTTTTGAGTACTAAATTTAGAACATAGAATATAGAACATTAGAAATTATATTATGGTGCTTGTTCCTTCTTGGGAGTTTCACTTTCAAGCATAGCTCAGTTCCTTTTCATTGTTGCAGTATTAGGAAGAGTCAAAGACTTCTTAGGAGTATTATCAGAAGCTAATATAAAGCTGCAACTGAATGCAAAGGTCTGCACATTTACCAATTTCTACCTACAAGCTAAATTTGATTCTAAACACAAACAGCTTTCATAGTTCTTGACATGTTCATACTTGTTGTCATAGGACAATGCTGAAAAATATGATATCGAAACCCTTGATGGCAATGAATCAGAAGTTATTGAATTGGTAAGTCTCTCTTCCTTGTAATCGTGCGTGGTCGTGGGCGTTGGCGTAGATGTTGTATCTTGGTTTTTCATCATTCAAAATGTCATGATTGGGAGTCTGAACAGGACCTGATGTTTGGAATTGCCGACCTTCATACTCCTGAAGCTGTGGCTGCTGCTGAATCTGCAATAATTGGTAATCAGCCTGTGATTCCATTGACTTGTAGTAGTAGTAGTAGTGAATTAGAGTCCGAAGAGAGTAGTGATGATAGTACTACCAGCGACAACGAAAAGAGCGAGAACCAGAGTACGGACTGCAGTAATGTATCCTTAGTTAAACCCAAAAGATCAAAGTCTAGAAAAACAAGTTGTAGAAGAAGCAAAGATAAAGGTAAATCGAAAAAGCGACCAAAGATTCTAGAGCTTTCTTAAGGTACTTCTTTTGATAACATCTGATTGTTCAATATGGATGCATCGTTATAATTTGAAAGTTTAGTTTGCCATCAGTCTCATTGGGGGATTATTTGACAAAATCTCTTAACTTGTTTGTCCTTGTGATTTAAGCTATTTCTTTCTTCACCTTTATCATGAGTTAAAATCCTTTCCCTTGTGAAAGGGAAGGCACTGTCTTTAAACATTTCTATTTAGGAACTGGAATATAATTAAGTTGAGAAATATTCTTGGTCAGTTTGCCAATGTTGTTGGTTTGCATACTTTGATGTCAAACTTTGATATTTCCAAATTAAGAGATTGTTTGTTCTATTTGCCCTCTTACCTCGTTTTTATTTTCAAGAATATAACAAGCCTTGAATTAAACGACTTGTAAAAGTAAATAACCACCACCAGAACCCACAAATGATAACATGGTTTTATGTAAGAAATAAAAGGGGGAAATAAATTATATCAAAAAGATTCAAAAAAAAAAAAATATACAATTTAGTTCTTAAATTCTGGGAGCTATATCCGATGGATTTTTAATTTATATCTTCAAAAATTAAAATTTATGTCAAGATAATAATAAACAAGTTAAAAGTTGGCATAATTATCAGTTAACATTTTATTATGTCATTAAAAATTTTGATATTTCAATGATAATTATTGAATATCAATAATGATTAAGGAATAAATAGAAACTTCAACTCAAATCTAGAAACTAAAAATGTATTTTTTCTTAAGTTAGTAGCTATGGGAAGTTAGTAGCTACGACTCTATGATATGTCACATCGATCAAGCATATCGACCAATGTCATTCGTCGAGGAAATCGTGGTGGAAGCCTCAATATCATGGCATCTTCAATCACTATTGGTATATGTGTTGCTACAATAACGATTCCACCTATCTTTCTATGTTCTGCAATGATATATTCCAACAACTTCACTCCATCATCATCCAATGCAACTGAAGGCTCATCAAGCAACCAGATGGGCCTGTCGAGTGCCAACAATCTTGCAAGCTGCAGTCTTTTTCGTTGCCCCATCGAAAGCATTCTTGCCTTCTCGTTTGCCAGTTTTCCAAGCCCCATCAGCTCGAGGGCAGGCATTGAATTACCTTGCTTCCCCTCGAGCAGTTCGAACCATTGAACGTTGTCGATGACAGTGAAGTTATCTTTGATGGCATCTTTGAGAGAAAGCCAGTTCAACTGAAGCTTATATTGGTGGAACACTCCTGATTCTGTAATGTTATGACCATTCCATAGGATCTCACCTGCAGAAGGTCGGGAGAATCCAGCTAACATTCGTAGGAATGTTGTTTTTCCCGAACCGTTCGTCCCGGTCAGCACGAGTGCACCGCCATCATGGACCGAGGCGTTGACGTTCCTAAGGATTTGTTGGGCATTTCGCATACAAGATACCTGGTTGAGTAAAAGGCGAGGAAGTGGCGGCCTCCTGAGAGACATTTGTCGAGATATGCAAAACTAATATTCACCTTCAGCAGCTCTATAGGCCCAGCCTCGTATTACTACACACACCGACACTTCCTGTAGTAGAAAAGAGATTTTAAAGATGTTATAAAAGGCACAAAACTTGTGTACAAAATACCAGAAAAGATAGCAAACAACTCAAAAGACCTACATGGAAAACTACGAATTAATTGCAAGATAAGGGCGTGGGAGCTCACTAACACTTTTTTTTAATAACCAGGAATCAAAGCTTCGTTCCATTACATACTTGGGGTACTCGCACCCGCTACCCTCCTAACTTTTGGATCCGAAAGACAACAAGAGATTTTATAACTAAACTCAAAATTTGGGACCTTCAAAAGAAGGTACTTTGGAGACTCAGAGCCTTTATCAACTACGCTACTCTTGGGAGACAATAAAAGGACTTTTCATCAATGACATGTGTCTTGATGGAGGACCTTTCTTTCATCAATGTCGTTCGTTGTATGTCTAAGAACATCAAACTAACTTATGTATCGAAAAGTTCTCTAAGAAACAGCCAGCAAGATGTATCAGTTGCATATTTTATCAGCCACAATCCACAAGAAATAAAATAGATGGGAGTTAAAAATATTCCTCAGCAGTAAAGCTGCCTTTTGCTTGGGTTGGTGCATCAAACAGGTTATAAACATGAAAAAATCAACAAGAGAATAGTACTTCTTTTATAAGATAAACAAAGATTACATTGACGAGGGAAAGTAATATAAAAACGGAGACATGATATCACCGCAGGCATAGGTTACAAAAATAATCTCCAAAATATTTGATAGTTGATGCAAGATGATAATTACAAAAGATATTAGAGAGAGAACACCAAACATAAAGAGCCTAATAGATTCACAAAACCCAGTGGGGGTGTTTATTTAAGGTAATTGACGAGCGATAACAAATGAGCCTTTACAACTCTTCTTCAAATAATCACTTTTTTTTTAAAGACATGCAAAAGTTTAGTCATTTATTGGGATGATAATAAGCGTAAATCATTTTGATTTGCAAGCCGGGCAGAAAATTTAGCAGCAAAGATACAATAATCATAAGAAAAACAAGTAGACAGCATTGTAACAAACATATGAGATTGAACTGTGAATTGCTTTACCACTTCTTGACGTCACTTAATCCGTAACCCTTCTCTACGATACCAAGAGTTTTCACTACGGGGCCAAAAAACGACTTATTGTAATCATTTATAATTACTAAAAATAATCACTCATTTTTTACCACTCAAAATAATAATTCACTTCTAGCCACTCATTTTTAATCATTCATGTCTAATCATTAATTTCTAACCACTCATTTCTAACTCCCTCAAAATAATCACTTATTTCTAACTACATTTAGACAAACTATTGTCTGCAACCCCTCTACAAGAATCATCATCTAAATGAGATATTAATTGCAACTTCTCCACAAATAGCCACATCTAAACGATCTATTATTAAAACTTAAATTTCCAATCGATCCTAATTTACGATCACTCAAAAGAAACACTCTACAATTCCAGATCCAAACACCTTCATTGAGGCTAGACTTCTTTGAAAACCTTTGAGGACCCTCTGACTCCTTTAAAAAGATCTTTCAAAATTCAAATATTCTAATAAAAATCAAGCACTATAATCTTTCTTCTCAAAACCCATGTGAATATTTTTTTTCAACAATTCTTTCTCTGAAAACCCAATATTTGAATTCAACCAGTCACTACGCATCTCAATTCGCCTGTAATTTTCTTCTCATTATTCTCCTTTAATTTCTCCCCGACCCATTTTCTAATCTTTGATATTTCATCACCTCCAGTTGAACCAACCTCATATCCACAATCTTTTTCTAACTAAAATCATACAAATCATATTTGTGAGTTCAATGAAAAAATAAAGAAAAATCTACAGCATTATTCCCTTTTCTCACAACCCTAATTAACAAATGTCTACAGCTACATCTATGAAATCACAGCAAAGAAGAAATGGTGAATTAGTCTTCAAAAATGAGACAGTTAGATGCAAAATTTACCTCAACGAAGCTCTTCTCTCACATAAACCGGAAGCAATTGCGCAAGATATTGATTCGATTCTGTAAATCGAATTCTGCAACAGTGTTGAAGCTGAATAACTCGAAAATGATCACAAGTTGACAGATCTCAAAACAGAAATAAAACTGGTGGACGTTCAGCCATCGGCAAGTAGCCGGCGACGGAATCGGCTGAGTGGGAGATAAGAAGAGAGATCGGAACAAAATCAGGGTTCGTGGCAAAATTGGGAGAGGGATATAAATACGAAAACTCTGTGTCTAGATTTTTTTTTTTTTTTTTTTTTGATGTCTGTCCGGGACCACCTCGACTAGTATTAATTTAAAATTAATTCTAGTTAGGTGATTACTATGAAATTTGAATCTATTTTTTTATGCACCGATCATCGATGACCAATTAAGCTATCCTAATGGTTCAGTATCTAGATTTTAAATTCAAAAAAATAAAAAAATAATAAAAATAAAAAATAATTACAAATCAAACAAAATTATACGAAAGTCAAAATATAGAAGAAAAAAAATATAGCAAAATTTTATGTACTAAAAACTTAGAATAAACATTCCAACATTTGAATAAGTTAAATCGATTGAAAAGAGTGTAGTGAAATTTATCGAAAGATAATATGGTGAAATAAATGAATTCAATCAACAATGTAATGTGAAATTTGATTATTTAATAGTAAATCAATTCAACATCATGATTATATTTCGCTCTTATTTATTTGAGAATAATAGTATCTCTATTTTGTTATAGAAGATGTCGACACAACTATGCTTATACCTTCACAAATGGCTGCACATATCTTAGATTTTCTTAAAATAAATTCTACCAAGTTTAATGTGGTAGCTTGCTCATTCTATAGCCCAGTGGACCCCTCTATTGTTACTTTGTTAGATTGTGAGTTATTGCTTTTCAAAAAAAAAAAAAATCTGAATTGTTAGGGAAATAATATTTAAATCATAATTATATTCAATATATGTCACATACTATTTTAATTTAAATATAATAGATAAAAAATAAAAAATATGATGTAATTCATATCCAGCCACATATAATAAATATTCATCATTTTTAAAGTTATATTTAGGCATGATTTAAATATTTTTCTTTAGGTCCTTTTGTATAAAGTGTATTTGATTCTAAATAAAAATTTAAGAGCTCTTAGTCATTAGGTTAACACTAATATTATTGAGTTACTCCTCTTGTTGTTAATATATATCCCACAAAAAAATAGTAATAAAACCATAATTTTATAACACCAATATATTTTTTTTCAATAAAATACAACAATATAATTAAAATTGTAAATTAATGTAGAAAGAATAACTTAAACATTAGCAATATCTCCAGAC
>JBBMEF010030806.1:0-15939 GCA_037832685.1 Sicyos baderoa | reverse complement strand
ACAGAACTATCAATGGCGGGCATCGCCCGCCATTGATAGTCTCCACTTTAAAGTGAAAAACGCGGCCTATCAATGGCTGGCAATGCCCGCCATTGATAGCTATTCATGACATTTTTAAATGTCCGCCATTGATACTCCGTGTTTTTTAAAATTCAAATTTTGTGTCCGCCATTGATACTTGATTTTGTACTAGTGTTTCAATTAATTTTTAACCCCTCTATTTCAAATCTTAACCGTGAGAAGCAAATTTTTAATTAAAAAAAAATCTAAAGATTAAATTGGTGGAAAAAAACAAAAAACAAAAAGAAAAACAGATTTTTTTTTTTTTTAACTTTCGATAATTTTTTCCTAACCGTTCACTCTCTCAAATTTTGTCTAAACAGAAAATATTTTATTTTATTTTTTTGACGGAAAACATAAATTATTTATACTTTGTTAGGGATGAATTTTTAGTGCATAAATGTACATCTCTACTAGAAAAAATCAGATTGATAAAGTTTAAATATTTGTTTTTGTCAATATTTTACTTTTAACTAAAAATGTCATCATACATTTTGGTAATAATAAAAGATAATTTTTTTTTAGGAAAATAATAAAAGATAATTTGAATAAGTAAAATAAAGTTTTTTTAAAAAATAGGAAATCTGTTGATTTTCGTGATTTTGTGCTGACCATGGATTAAGTCTCCTCCCTTTTACTTATCTTCTTATTCACTTATGTTTGCTCTTTGAATTGTAAAAAAATAATAATAAAGAAATAAAACCATTGCTCTTTGAGAGCCAAATCAATTTGTAAATAGAAAAAAGGTTGGAATTTATTTGGATCATGAAAGTTGGAAATGTTTTTTTTTTGGATATCATATGGTTTTTTTTTTTGTTAATTTCATTTAATTTATTTTTCTTTTCTTTTTATTGGATAAAAGTGCAAAAAAATCAAAGTTTGTTTGATAATAATACAAACTAATACTAAACAAATCCAAAATATAAGTGAAAATCATAAGGATTCGAATAATAATCTAAGCGTTAAATATGGTTTGAGAAATGTTGTCAAACTATTCTAAACAAATCCAAAGTTTAAGTAAAAATCATAAAGATTCGAATAATAATTTAAACGTTAATTTCCATATTATTAAATGAAATAATCAATCATTTTAAAATAGGGAATTTTTCATGTATAATAAAAATGGGCTAAAACATTATATACAGTACAAAATTGAAAATAATTGCACCTATACTAAAATTTTGAGTGATTGAATTCAATCGAACTTAATCAATTACTAGTGATTGAACTCAATCAGTTGAACTCAATCACTTAACAAACTGACAATTGAACTCAATTACTAGTTATTAATTGAGTTTGATTGAATTCAATCACTCACAATTTTGATATAAACGAATTTTTGATAAAATTTGCTATAATTCTAATAGATAACCATAAAATTGATATACACAACAAATTTTCTTAAAAATATTATAGATAAATCATTTATTTTTTACTTTAACAATAATTGAATACGATAGATTCAAGTTAAATATTTTTATATACTAAATTAATGATTGAATGTTTATATATATATTTAGGTTTTCTAAAATATAAATTTTAAAATAGTTTCAAAATAACTCGTTATTTCGTTTTCAAGATCCGACTAGAATTTTAAACACGCTATTTTGTTTTTTTGTTCTGAAAACAAAAACACGCTTCTCTTCTACTATGTTCATTTTAAAATACATTTTGTACCGTCAAATAACAATAAAGTTTATTCTGAAAAAAACAATAAAATATAATCTAAAAACTTCAATACATCTTTGCGTAATCTATAAGAACTCTTGACTTGTTTCTTTTCGCCAGACCTTAATTAATGCACCGATCTCTCTGACTCATTTCATACAGATTAAAAATTAAAATGGAAAAAAATGGAATTTATATTACTGAATAAAAAATACCATATGTATATGTATGTGTCGGTTCCCATATAATAAACATGTTGGTTTGTACTTCCCATGAATTATAAATAAATTCAGGGAAGAAAATTCACTTTTTATTGAGAGCAATTTGGGTGCATCTCGAGTAATATTTTTATTGTGATACCATTCATGTGACATATTTGGTTCTACATATTTTATATCTCTTTTTTTACTTTATATTTATTATAAAAAGAAATTAAAAAAAAAATGTGTAGCTCTAAATGCAAGGTATCATGGTGGGAATGCTACCCGGCGTGCACCCAAATTGCTCTCTTTTACAAAATAATTACAGATTTAGGCAAATTTGAAAAAATTTACATCCATAATCAAATAGACAATATAAATAATACTCATCATACTGTAAAATTTGTCTGATATTGTAAATATTTTATCAATTTAGTCTATTTCTGCAAAAACCCCATAATCATGTGATTACATCATTTGTTTTTTTTTTCTCAATTTAAAAATATCGACAAAAATAGATACGATCGAAGTGCACTATATTGTCACGAAATAACTATGTACATAATAATTAGTAATGAAGGTTTTCATCGTAATTTCCAAAAAAAAAAAACATTAAGATTCGAATCAATATTTTATGGCCTTGACATTTTCTCGTGGTATATGATAAAAAAATAGTAAGAACTATGAGATCTTTACTTTTTTCCAAGTGAAATCCTAATATTATTATGTTCCACTTCAAAATTTAAATCTCAAGCCAACATCCTTAAACTATAATATTATTCGAATTATTCGTTATAATTTCAAATTATACAACACTCATGAACTAGAAATATTATTTTACAACCAAACTTTTCTAGATTGTGTCAATAAGAGCAAATATATCTAACCATCATGGGTAGCCCAATTGGTCATGGAGGGCCTTGGGGTGCATAAGGGTATGAGTTCAAATCTCATGATGGCCACCTACAAATTAATTTCAAATTAATACCTACGGGTTTCCTTGGCATCCAAATGTTGTAGGGTCAGGCGGTATGCCCCGTGACATTAGTCGAGTACCGCCCCGTGACATTAGTAACGTTGAAGTTGAACTGGTTTACGAAAAACATATTCTTTCGTCACAGATATCAAATAATATCTACATCTCACATATAGTTGCAGTTACCTACATCGAAAAAAATGTTCCATTAAAAAGTTTTGTATTGATGAGATGTTTTATTTGTTAATTTTTCTATATTTTAATTGACTTAATAATTCAACCTTGAAGTTATATGCTTGGCTTGGCCATTATTTCCCCCTTTTTTTTGTTTTTCCTTTTTTTAGTCAATAATTTAATTTGTCACTTATTTTGAAGTGCCTCGCAAAGATTTTTCTTAAAACAAAATCTTAGACTTTGTCTCTTTATAAACTTTGTAATGGGTTTTGCTTTTTCTTCAATCAAACTTCCATATATCTTTTAGTTTTGTTTTCTTTCGTTTTGTCAGTTGCAAACGAAATGTGTAAAAATGTGCCTCTTGAAAGTTTTATTAATTTCATGAAATATACAAATCCAACTTCTTGCATTTAAAAAAATAATTCCACTAATATTATTTTTGTTGTTTTTTTTAAACCCATATTATTTTTGTTGTTAAAACAAAAATGTCTCAGCACATATATATATAATCTTAATTTAATAATAATAGAGATGAGAATTCGAAAAAATAACTTTCTAATTACGAAAATACACTCTGTCGTTTTTTTTTTTTTGACGATTCATTATGTCGTTAAATTATTGCTTTAATTTAAAAATGCCGGAAACATATGTTAAACTTTAATCTAACAAATAATAAGTAAATTAAGTTATTTCAAATAAGAATGTTATAATTAAAATTTAAAGGCATTTCCTTATAAAAAAAAATGTTGTTTAACCAATTTTCAATTTAAGATGTCAATTTATTTTTTATCTATTTTTTGAGTATTAAGGTGTCAAAATTTGTATTCCTCTAAAAGTTCAACATCTTGTAAAATGATATTTGAACAAAATGTAATAGTTAATAGCGATAAAACTTAAAATTTGTTGGAATTTTCATTTTCTCAAATATTATTGAATACTTTAAAAAAAATAACTTTAACAAATTATTAATTAAATCAGCCATTTAAAATCTTATTACAAATTAATAATTTAATAGAATTATAAAATATGATTCCATACAAAAAGTTTATCAAATAAATTTTATTTTAACTTAACAAAATTAAGATGTAAGATTCGATTATATAATAAATTAGAGATAAATTGAACCTTTGTTCACTGTTAAACAAATTTATTTATTTTTTAGTTTATTTTAAAAAAATAATAAAATTGAGAAATAGTTGATAGATCATAGGTAACAAAGAGAGACTGATAAGATGTGTTGGATGTGACCCTTCACCCTCAAAAGATCGATCGGAGAATTCAATGAACTTGATTACAATATATAAAATAAATAAATAAATAAATAAATAAATAACACGCAATCACTAAATTTTAAAACACAGACTTTTTTTTTTTGAAAAATAAATCACACAGACTTCTAATAGAAAAATAAAGGCAGAAGATAGACCTAAGATTAAAAAAATGATTGCATTTGTATGAGTTAGGGGTTTAGTGAGATAGTCCAATTCGATTAAAAGATTATGGAAAAATAAAGCAACTTAAGTTAGAGGAAATTTGTTTTAGGTGGCTACCATTTATTTTCTATTTCAATTATAATATTTTTTAAAGAAAAATTTCATTAATAACATAATTTTGTGCATTTTTTTTCATATTTCAATTCTACGGTTTATTGTTTTTTAATTGAAGACCGTTTGATGAAAGATTATTGGGAATTTGCACGGTGCAAATTTCCTATCACACATTAGAATTATAGCAACATTTTGAAAATATTGCAAATATAGTAACTTTTTTTTCAAATATTTTGATAGACTCTATCAAACATTATTGATGGAGTTTATCAGACACTACACACTATCGATGGAGTCTATAAAATCTGATTTTGCTATATTTGTAAATATTTTCATTTTTTGCTATTTATGTAATTTGTTTGCTAATATACATGCAAATTTCCCAAATTATTTGTATTATTAATTGAAAATTAAATATTTATTAATGTAAGATTATCCGTTGTACTAATTGAAATTGTGTATCAGTCATTCATCTTTTTATTAGGTGTGTCCACTCAAATTTATTAGTAATGTGATTAACGAAAAGGTTGATGTAACATGTTCATTAGTTTGTACGACTGTCCGCTAACATATCTACTATTAATGTCACGTCGTTATGTAGTGTTGGAAATATCGAGATTAAATTTCATAATTCAATGAAAAATGTAGAAAAAATGGTAAGGTATTAAAAGGGCACGTAGATGCGTTTGGAAAATGAATGGACGAAAAGAAAAAGAGTTTAGAAGTGTAATTAAATGCAAGAGACCAAATTAAAATCAACATATGAATGTGACTGTTTGGCGCACATCCATTTATGCTTTCTTCCAGACTGCTCTTTTCATAATCTCAAAAATGCTTTTTGGTTTTCTTTTTCCTTCCTTTTTTTTATATTCTAGTACACCTCAACTAATGATCATTATGAATTGAAGTCATCATCGTTCGATGTTACTGAAAAACGTTTCAACTAGAATACCTTTGGAAGTATCCCGGTGCCACAGTCTAGGGACAGAAACTCCGGATATAAAATTGAAGTGATCATCACCATCTCAAAATTCTTTTTGATTGCTTGAACCACTCCATAATATTATTTTTGGTTAATTATCGAGCGGTTTACCAATTAATTTAGAGTTAAATTATAAATTTAAACTTAACTCATGAATATGTACAATTAAAATTAATTTATTTTGGTAGACCTTCGATTGTTGCTATGTTGTACTTCTTTAAGTTAATGGAGTTTAATGTTTACAACTTAATTACTAAATACAAAATTTAAAATTTTGAGACAGAATTTCATGTGCGAGAGTAAACAAGTTTGAACATGACCAAGTTTATAGATTCATTAAAAAAAAACTTGAAGCTTGTTTGATGGGCATCTAAATTTTGTTTCATGGTTTTGGATTTCATTAAATTTAGTGAATTAAGTGAATTCCCTGCTGTGTTTATGAAAGTTGTTTTCTGATAATGTAATCTAAATAATAGAAATTTTGAAAAACAACATTTTAATGTTTTCATTAGAAATCTTATTTGCAAAATTTTGCTTTTAGATGGTCATCAAATAAGAAAGCACATAATTACTTATGTTTAGCTTATAGTATATACTTTCAAAACTATTTTCAAGTGTGTTTGGATGTCTTTAAAGCAATGTCCTCAAGTAACTTTACCAAAACAATTAATTTAATTTGCTTCCCATTACTTTAGAAATAACTTCTATTAATGAAAAAACACTGAAAAATAAATAGTAAATAATAATAAAAAAAAAATCCCTTGAAAGGTACCTTTCAAACAATCAATGGAGAGATACTGCTTTTGAAAAAAAAAAAAAAAAAAAACTCTTTTGAGAAAGAATTTCCAAACACATCCAAAATTAAGTTTTGAAATCACTTTCAACCCTAATACTCAACATCATAGAAGAACAAAAAAGTAAATTCAATAAAATACTTTCTCCAGAAAGAATGTTCAAAATTCAAATACATCCAAAATTAAATTTCAAAGAGCACTTATAGCCATATAACTCAACATCATAGAAGAACAAGAGAGAAAAAAGTGTATTTTATCTCTCAAAAGTTACTCCAAAACCCACCCTTAAAATTGTCATTGTCAAGAAATAGCCACTATTAAAATGGGCCTAAGAATAGCAGCTACAAATGTAGGTCACATGAGCTTTTCCCTTTGATGCAGATTTAAGGGCTGTTTGATTACTGCCCTACCATGTGCCCTTTAATGGCAGCCCTATGAGGGACCCCATGATCCTTGAAATGTAGACAATTTAGTTATTTTGCTTGGCCCGACCTACCTATACAAGAACACACCAAAAAAAAGAGAGCATAGAAAGCAGATTGATCATCATCATCATCATATTCATAGTTTTAGCTTTCATTTCAGAAAAAACCAGAATGGTCATTCTCATTCTCAAGATTTTATAGATCTTATAGTATTCAAACAAAATCTATAGCTGCAACTTGGGACCAAGCTATGAGTTTGGATACTAAAGAATGAAGAACAGTTTAAGCAAAAAATAAATGATAGTAAAAGCTTAAATGACAGAGTTGGTGATGTGAAAGAATTTTCTTTACCCCCCAAAAAAGATCAAGTTTTGAATGACAGTAAATGAGACTATGAAACAGAATTCCAGCCAAGAGAAAGCTTCACTATCACAAGAGTGAATTTATCTATCCCGTCGAGTACGCCGAAGACGATGATTTAATGAAGATACGAACGACATACAAACTTGGAATAAATTGTCTGTCAACATGGTCAATCTATGAACAAGCCACCTTTTTAACTACGGGTAGGTCAATGCATAGGTTGGCAAAAATATTGGGTTAAAATGCACGGCTACTTTCACCGACTGATATGGAGTCTTCTAGCTTTAATTCTACGCCTCTGCTACCGATATCGAGACCCTGCAATCGGCTAATAGGATCCTGGTGATACATTTCCGTCAAGGCATGTGGCTGGTGGGATGCAACAAACATAGCCTGATGCGGGTTCGGTAAATTAGAATGGAAGGGATGAACTTGTGGCCTATTTATCCTCTGCGTGTTGTGTTGCCCGGGTTGTGGTTGGTGCGGAAAGCAAGATTGGGGATATGAAACTTGAGGCATTCCAAAGTTGTACGAATCTGTAGCTGTCATTACTTCTCCAGTCGCGATCTTGAACCGCTCGACTTCCTTTTTCAATGTATCATTAAGAGCTGCATTTTGAGAAATGTCGCCAAATAATTTCATCACATTATTTTTCATTCAACCGTAAAGGAAATATAGCACTATAATGAACAATAAAAGCTGGCCCCAAGGGCAAGACTTTCTTCTGTTACCTAAGGTGAAGATGCTATCAGGGTGACCAAATTATTTTGCAAATGTAGACATCAATAGCTCTTAAACTCAAACATCTATTCTAAATCCTCCAAATATAGATTAGGGAGCATCTAAGTAGGTGAATTTAAAGCAGACCCCAATTGGACATCACACTTATGAAAAAGGAATACTGGTAGCAAATGTGAGCAAGTGGATGTCATACTATTCATGGACGCCTAAAAGCTAAACAAAGAGGGTCGGGTCGTTAATAATACATAGACAGGGCATAAGTGGATGCATACCATCGCGTAAATCAGCTTGTTGTTCCATAGCTTGTAAGCGAAGTTTGAGCTCCGCATTTTCTGTTGAAAGTCCAGTGGTATCTCTCTGATAGAAAGAACATGAAAAAAAATGAAATGATCGAAGGAAAACAAGTAAGAATCCTATTCTTCATTTTCTTTTGAATGGGAAGCATATTAGAAAAGAATTTCAAAAGTAACAAGAAAAGTTGCATCGATTAGATACATAGAAACAACCATACTATATCACTTCACAGACATCACGATATTCCGAAAGTGAGATGAGCAGTGCTAACTTGGAGAACTATGATTTAGCACAAAACTGTAATATGCTATCCAATAAATCTGAAGTTAGCAAAATGAAATCCAAAAAAAAAGAAAAGAATTTTTTAATGCTTAGCTTGTTCTGATTTGGACAACATTCATGCCATCACTCTTGTTCCATCGATAGGCTGGACATCAAGTCCCCTATATTTCCAATTCAATGAGTAACAATGGATAAAATAGTTTGTTTCTTGTATATATAGGTAAGATTTAAGAAAAGTAATCATTATTATTTTTTCAGCATAAACCCTTCTCGACTTTTGGCTCTGGTTTTTTGGAGGCAGGCATCATCTGTTTTCTGTTATTCTAAGAGCTGTATTTTTTCTCGATTTTCTTTGGATGTATTTCATTTAGCTTCTTTATTTGGGTTGTTTTTTCTTTCGGTCTTTTATTGCTTTTTTTCCTGCTTCCTCATAGAGCTTGTTTCCTTGAGCAAAAAAAAAAAAGTATTAACCCTTCTCAAGAAGAATAGTTCGTGAGGTGATCATTTGTTGATTGTTGGATGAAGAAATGATACAATTGGAAGGTGAGATTGAGGAAGGAAAACAACAATGAAGGTAGATTTTGGTATTCTAAACAGAGAAAGTGTCCCCAAGGGCAGCCTAGCTGTTGAGGCTAAGGACTTCAAGACATGCTTCCTTGAGAGATTTCTAGTTCGAGGCCGCTGGAAAACGTTTAAACTAGAATACCCTTCGAAGTATCTCGGTGCCACAGTCTAGGGACGGACCAATGGTGCCCCGAGTATAAGGGAGCGAAGCTCCAATTTCTCGGTTTTCAAAAAAAAAAACGGAGAAAATAAGACCAAAAAAAGAAACAATAAGTAAGCCCAAACTTAAAAAAATAAAATAAAAGAAAATACAAAAAATAAAAAAGGGGAAAAAAGTGATGTGATGGTGGGTTGAAGAACTCTTTTGGGAACTTCTAATTGTGCACTCACTCATCAATAATACCTTGGTCTAACCACCTTTTAAACCCTTTCTAACCAACATAACCTTATAACCTTTAAACTTATTCCCATATGTTCTCTTTCCATGACAAAGAAGGGAAGTCTCCATCATTATCTCCTCATAGTGAATCTCTACCATCACTTTTTTTTTTTTTAATTTTAGGAAAAAAAAAAGTTTACTCATCATGTGAAAACTTGTCCATTGCTTTTTCATGAAAAGCAAAAACAATAATGTCAACTGGGCATTCGGGAAGAGTTTTATACTATCTGCCCGCCGGTTTTATTTTGGAAACAAAAGCTTTTATTTCTTTTCACTTTTTTTATAATTTATAAGTCAAAGAGTAAATTGAGAAGGAAATGAAAGAATACAAGGACATACAAAATTAGAAAGCCAAACTTTTATTATGGAGGATTCACCCACCCTAAGATCAGCTATAGAAGATAACAAAAGTTATAAATTTAAGTTTTTCACCCTATACCTTAGAGGGCAAATCTAAACATCTCAAGAGTCAAGCCTTTACCTAGACCCTTGATAGGATTTTAAATTTACACTTTTTAAAAGAGGAATAATTGCAAAGTGTACACCAGCTAGAAACCCTGGTGGTTCTAGCAAAGGTCAACCAGATAGCTCAAATAATCACCCACCAAATCGCTCAAAGATCCCATATAATAGCTAAAAAATGTAGACTCAACATTAAAATGCGCAGGCCGACCTAAAAAACATCATATAATAATAGAGCTAAGAACCAATACTCACAAAAATAGCCCCATCTAGCCACAAATCTTTATAAATAATAGATGTTAATTACACCCCTTAATTAACGTAAGTTTCAATTTAACTCTCCACGATGAATGTTCCCTATCTTTTAAGTAGAAAATATTTTTTTCATGCTTGGAATAAAAGAAAATAAAATCATATTTCAAAGTTGAGAAAGATATAAAGATCAAAGACCAAAGTGAGTGCTCAACAGTAATTGGTGGGTAATTGGCGTGCCCTCTTGACTGGGAGGGCAAGAGATCAAATCTCTCCACTCCAAATTGTTGAACTTGAAAAAGGTTAAGTTGTGCATTAACTAAAAATGTTGCTAAGAGAGTTTTTTGATAACCAAATATCGTAAGGTCAAAGATAAAATGATTGTCCAGTCGAGGTCGGCTAACACCCAATGTTTTTTGAAGTGGAAAAAACTACGTAAATAATTTGTAGAGCTCTTATGTACAACTTTTCAATGTTTTTTTAAGTGAAAAAATCTATGTTTACTCCAAATGAAATTATTATTATTATTATTAATCATAATAACTTATAAATCTATCGAAAGGGTCATAGGCGCAATAGTTTCATTGTTTGGTTGTAAACCTAATAAATAACCAAACTTTAGTGAATTCACCGAAACACTCAATAAATAAATAATTTGTAGAACTTCAAAAAACAATTTAAAAAAACTATGATAATTAAAAATCTTTTTTTTTATTATTATTTTTAAATGAATAACCTAACTTTCTTAAAAGAAACTTCTTTTTTTTTTTTTTTGATGTCCGTGACTATCCGGGCCAGCTTGTGTGCACATGGATGCCAAGGAAACCCTTAATTTGAAATTAATTCCTAGGTATGGGATTTGAACTCATCACCCTATGCACTCCAAGGCCCTCTATGACCAATTGGGCTACCCCATGATGGTTGAAATTTTTTTCTTTCTTTTTTTTTTCTTTTTTTTTATTGGTATGATATGAATTCTTATTGATATTATATGATGGGTAATTTTTTTTTTTTTTTTTAGAATATAGGTAACTGATTCTAATATAAATTTTACAATAAATTAGAAACAAAATTACAAAATTTTAAAGTTTGTATCTCAATTTTCAAATATTTGGTCAGAAAAATTAAAGTTCTCCATAAACGGAAAAAGTAAAATCATTTAATTTTAAAAGAATATGTTTTTTTTTAAAATATGCTGGATGGAGGAGGCTCCATTACCTCCTTTTTCCCATCAATTCCAAAAGTAACTTTTCCAAAATAATAGAAATCAAAATTGAAAATTTAGATTTGATTGTCAAGAAAATTTGTAAGAATTCTGAAGTAGGTGACTATCATAAATTAAATTCATTACCTTTTTCAAGCCCTCTTGACCATTGGGCCTAATATCTAACGCTCAAGTTTTTTCCCAAATAAAATTTATTTGTTCATTTTAAGAAAAATAAATAAATAAAAATGCACAAACACATATAAGAAAACCACTTTAAGAAGCAACAGATTATTGTAGAGAATTTTTCTTCTTCTCTCCTCTAGCTTTATTTAGAGGGTTAACATATCCCCTATCCTAGATTTGGAAGGAAGATGGTCTTATCTACTTGGCCTTTTTTGTACTCCCATTCCTACCAAAAAAAAACTGAAAAATCTAATAACAACCCCATCTAGTGTTCCCACTGAATTGTAAAAGCAAATAATGGGCAGAAAGTTTCCTTTTTCCCAATGATATCTCATGTGTACTTATAGTTTCAAACTCTCTATGTATGTAATATGATATCAATCATTGTAAGAGCCTAAAAATGAGCTTGGCGAAAAATTAAAACCTGGTATAATGTGAGTTGTGCCGAAAGAGTTGTCGCTTCAGTCTGAAGGCTCTGAACTTTCCTCTCAAGCTCAATTATGTAGCGAGCCTTCCTCTCTTTTGACCGAGCCGCAGACTGTCTATTCGCCAAAATCCTGCAAATGATGAACCAGTTGCAAATGTTATAACGAACTAGAAACACGAAAAGGCCGCACAGACAATCGCATGAACAGTTGAACAAGCTTTTAGAATGTGCAAGCAGACATCAGATTTAGAATTTACAGACAAAGATACATCACTTCTCCATGTCCTCGATTCATAAGTTAGGGATTATATTCTAAATGGTCATTGAGGGAAATGAAAAAAAAAAAACACTTTGGATTTTAAAGAATGGTTCAAGTCCTACAAAGTGGACCTACAATATTAGTTGTCATGAATCTGGTATGATTTAATATCACAAGAATCTTCTATAAACCAACAGAAACTCTCATATATAGCTAAAATCTCCAACAAATAACTAATTATCATACACTAAGCACTAGTCAAATAAAGGCTTGAAGTGTTGAGCCTTTTTCTGTCATTTTGTCCATCCTCTTTTTCTGTCATTTATTTTTTCAATTCATAATCAATAATTAAAGTGTTGAGCCTTTTTTAGCCTCTCAATTTCAACTCTCAAGCATTAGGATTTTCGGTAATATATTTGACATGAGGTAATTTTTAAGGTTCATGGACCGTTCAAAAAATAAATATATAGGTTCATGATGATTCAAAAGTTTACTAGGTACGCAGTGTGACCACCTTAAATTCATCATTTTTTTTACAATTCGATCGTCCTTGATGTCTTAAAACATCTCCGGTTTCAAACATCTTTGGTTTGATACCACTGGAAGTACTTAAATTAAACTAGAAACCTTTCAATGTATCCCGGTGCCACAGTCAATGATGTCCCAATTATAGTAGAGCTAAGCTACGACTCCTCGTTATAAAAAGAAAAAAGGTCTCCAGTTTGCGGGTTCAATTCATGGTAGCCTATGAATTAATTTGCTACTGTTATTTTTACAACTAAATATAATAGGGTCATACGGTTCTCCCGTGAATAGTCAAGGTGCATTCTCGGGCCTATAAAAGAAAACTAATTAAATCGGAACTTCACCCAGCCATCAGAATGTCAACTAAATCACAAATCATCCAACGAAAACAACATTCACTAATCAAAAGTCCAACCAACACATTCAAAAATCAGATAACAAACACACACACATTACCTCTTAGCACGCTTAGGATCAATAGTCCACAACTCCGCAAGCTTATCGGGATCCATGGCCTTCTTGGCCTCAATAGACTCCATAATAGAGGACCCATCGGCAGAGTTGCTGTGGCGGTGTCTGGGGCGGGGGATTTTGTTGTCCCCGTCGTCGACATTCTCCGCCGGCTCAGATTTGGGCACGGACCCATTCCCGATTCTGGATCCGATGTTGTCGTCGACGTCCATGAAGGTGGACAACAGATCGTCGTCGAAGCCCAGATCTCCGAACCCAGAAGACGGGTCCATTACAAGATCCAGATCGTCGGGAATCCGGAAGTGGACCTCGGAATGGGCTCGCCGGTGGAACGAACCGCGAAATGGAGCGGCGGGGCTGGAAGAGGAAGCCATTTGGTTCGATGGGGTTTCCATGGAATTCAAGGTTTTGCACAACAATGGGGAAATCAAAGTGGTTCTTGTTCAACCATGCTCACTTTTTTGGTTTGTAAGAATTTTTTTATTATTATTATTTGTTTATAAGGAACAGACACACAAGAACGCAGTGCGCTTCGGATATATATATATATATGTCCATTACATTTTTTTTTATATTACCATTTTTACAAAACATTAGTTATTTGACCTTATTTTATTTTTTTTAGGTAGATAGTAATTATATATTGAATTGATAATATTTTAGTCGGTTATTATCACTATTTTATCTTTATTCAAAAAAAAAAATATTGTTATTGTTTATGATATGTTAAATGTGAGTATGTTCAAATATTAAATTTCAAAAATATGGAGGTTCTTTTATCTTACGTATGGATCTATGCATTTTAAGTTTAATAATATAAACTATTCAAAACTATGATCTTATGATCTTATAGATGAGTAGAGATATACTTTCATTGATATGTCGCTCTAAATATAGTAAATTACTCTTTTTGATAAACATCTTATCCATTTCACGAGATTTGCGGAATAGATTGTAATAAATAAGAGAGGAGTGATGTATCGTATAGAATCTATATATGTGCTCGGATCGGATGAGTGCACTTAATACATTTGTCGGTTACTAATAAAATAATAATCGATCTTCCAATTAACGAACCTAATTTAATTTTCCGTTATAAGTGAGATAACATGCAATCTCTCACTGTCTATTTAAATGCGGTTAAATATAAACTAAAACTAAACCCGATATATTATGATTGGTTAATATGTGTACACGTTACTTTTTTATTTGTCGAAGTAATCATACAGAGTGGTAATTAGCATATATATTTCTTTTTTCTATTTATCCGAACTAACTTACATGCAACTCGACTATTATCGTGAGATATACGGTCTAACTCTATAACAATTGAGTGTCAACAATATTTATAAAAAATTAATTGTTAGGTAGATGATCAATGGCTACCATAAATTAAATATATACATTTTTAAAGAAAGATAATTTTATTTTAGAGTTATAAATCTCTCAATCCTGAATTTTATTTTTTTAAAAAAAAATAAAAATAATAATAATAATAGAATCATAGTCGGTGAATAATATATATATTATATAAAGTTTTGTAACTAGTTTCCATGCTTGAATAACACCATGAAAGGTTATATATAAAGTTTTGTAACTAGTTTCCATGCTTGAATAACACCATGAAAGGAAACTCTTGATTTATTTGGTATGAAATCCTTCTTTGTTTATGGTAATTGTTATACCAGATTCCAAAGTTTCTTTTTTTCATTTAAACTTCTAACACCAAACCAAATAATGAACCACCAATTTTTTTAGTAAATTTTTAGATTTAACAATATACTTGAGTTGTGAGTGTGAAATGTACAAAAACTAATTAAATCTTTAATATTTTGTTGTATGATATATATCTTAATCATTTGAAATTTGTATACAATTATTAATTTAGGCCTTCTTTGATAACTATTTTTCTTTTTCTTTTTTGAAATTTACATCAATTTTCATTCACATTTCTTCCATTTTTTCCTACAATGCGTTCCATATTTTCTACAATGTGGATATGTTTGTTTATTCGTATATGAATGTTAACAATTTCAAAAACAAAAATAAATTTTAGAAGCTATATTTTTTTACAAATTTTGATCTAGCTTTTCAATTATAAGTGGAATGTAGATGCATATAAAAAAAATATATGGTAGAATAGTTATAGTAGGCTTAAATTTCAAAAATTAAATGATTATCAAATGGTGTATTAATTATTTGAATTGTAGATTTTTTAAGTTAAGATCCAAACTTCTTTTTTTGAACAATGTAAGGGTGGAGAATTGAACTTCTAAACCGACGATTCTTAGTATAAAATGTTTGAAATGGAAAATAACATCGGTAAAAAAAAAAAAGTAAGTAGATGGAAAGTGCTTTGTTTTTTTTTAAAAAAAAAATATCTAAAGTAAATACATGGCTAAATTATAAGAAATGCCCTTCAACTTTGGTAGTTGTATCAAAAGTACCCTTGAAATTTCAAAAGTTTTAATAATACCCTCAAACTTTGAAAAGTGTTCAAACATACTCTTGCTGTTATAATCCCTAACAGAAAAAATGATGTGGCAGTTAAATGTTTTTTTTTTTTTTTGTTGAGAAAATGTGGCAGTTAAATGATAAATGCAGAAAACATTCAAATACACACATACTTCTCTTGTTTGACGTT
>JBBMEF010030765.1:0-15972 GCA_037832685.1 Sicyos baderoa | reverse complement strand
GCTGGACCCGTGTGTGGTCCCAATGGGATTTTAGGTTGTAATGTTGGCTATGTTTAATGTTATTGGTTTGGTTTTCTAAAAAAAAAAAGACCATTGATTTATTTTTCTTCCTCTATCATCATAAAATTCTTGAAAGCCTTTCAATACACAAAATAAATAGATAAGGGGAGATTGGGTCCCCTTGGTCTTAAACCCAACAATATTTCCTTTTCTACACCCATTTATATTACACAAAGCCATTATTAAAGCTCATAGGCCTCTTAAATTTTTTAATTAAGTTCCAATCCATCCTATCATATGATTTACTCGCTCATGTTAAGCTTCCATGCAACAAAACCGGTTTTCCCTTTTCTTTTACCTCTTAGAGAGAAAGACATGCAAAACCCAAAAATACATTATCGGAAGTATTAAGTCCATGGACGAAAACACTCTAACACGAAGAGAGATAATCGACTGAAGCAAATCTCAAAGCCTATTGGGCAATCGTCTTCAAAATTATTTTATAATTCACATTGCACAAACTAATAGAGTGAAACTCCATCAAACAAGCATTGAGTGATTTAAGGGTTAGTAATAATAGTCTTTGTTTATCTAGCCCATCGAAATGCCATTATTTAAAACATTTAAACAAATGGTAATGACATCTGGGCCAATTATATTCTAATTTATTTTTATCGAATAAAGCACTAAACTTATCAAAAAATATTGTCAGTAGGTCATTTGAAGTACAAACCTCAATCTCAATTTCATCATCACTACAAGCCCAATAACTACCATCATTTCGGAATAACCGCTCATTTAAATTCATTCTTAAACGTTGTGAAGCACAAACATGAAACCACTTCGAGTTCCTATTCCCTTCACTTTAACCCGTCCACTCTTGAACGTTGTTGCCGATAAATCTGCTCTTCATTCATCAAATTCTCTTATCTTCCTCGTGTAAATTCAATATTTGAACTACTAGCTAGCAAGAGCTTGTTGTAACTCATTATTAATCGGACATACTAACTTCTATTTCATGCAATTCATTTCCAAACGACCATTAGAAAATTGTCTTAAAAAAATAGCCATAAAAAACATATGATTTTGAAATGATTTGAAAATAGGCCTCAATCAATTAAGGAATTGTTTGGGGAAAAAAATATGAATGATTATCAAAAAATGAAAATTAGGGAGAAAATAGAAAAGAGAATGAATATTTGTGTTTGATGGGAAGGAAATGAATTTGGTAAAAATAAATAATGAGTATAATAAAAGTAAATATAGTTTATAATAGAGGATTTTGCATGTATAACAAAAAATGGTAAAATATTTTCATTTATAGCACAAAATCAAAACTAATCATTTATCACAAAAAATTTAAATTCAGTTCTATCACTTGTTGATTTCTATTAATGATAAAATTCAATCAATCAATCAATGATAGACTTATTCTATCACTACTTGAATTTTTTACTAGTGATAGAACTCTATTAGTGAATTCTATCACTAATAGAATTCAACTAGTGATAGAAATTAATTTGATATAAAATAAATTATTTTAAAAATTATGCTATAAATATAATACAAGAGATAGATTGATGATAAATTCTCATTACAATATATATAAAAAATTATGAAAAAATATTTTGAAGAAAAACACATTTATGGAAGAATAATTTTAACATGGAGAATCATCCCAATTTTGACTTTTCCATTTATGTTATAATTTTGGACAACTTTCACTCACTGATCCCATCACATCACTTCACAGGTAACCAAAATTGACCACTTTTATTACATTTTGGCTTTATATTATTCATCCGTATATCCATTTTTGTCACGCATGACATCACATATCACATGCTCTTAACTCACTCGATTGTGATCCACTGATTTCTAAAAATTTGCAAAAATAAATAATTTGCAAACCCCATCACCAAATTATTGATAGGTTAATTTCTTTGTGTATTGTTTTACACTTGGAAATCATTCATTGGATGGTCAAAGAGTAAAGTTACTCCGACTTAATTTTATTAATCACTTGACAGGTGTATTTATACAAGTGGATAATGGGTGCAAGAGTACACATAGCTAGCCAATCCGTGAACAACAATAACAAGTTTAGTTATTTACAACTGATCTATAAACTAATCACTAATTACACTAAACTAATCACTAATTACACTAATGTGTGTAATTTGTAAGTTAATACTCCCCTTCAAGGTGGTTCGTATATATTTCGTATTCCCATCTTTGTTAGCATCGGGTTCAGAACAGATGCAGCTAACGGCTTAGTTAGGAAATCAGCAAGCTGGGAAGACGATCGCACCGGAAGTAACTTTAACGAACCATCTTGCAGTTTGTCTCGAATAAAATGGCAGTCTAATTCGATGTGTTTCGTTCTTTCGTGAAAAACTGGGTTTGTGGCTATGTGAATTGCTGCTTCATTGTCGCAGAAAAGCAGAGACGTGGAAACAGGAATATGTAGTTCACGAAGAAGAGATTGGAGCCAAACCAATTCCGATGTGGCTAACGCGAGTGCTCTGTATTCTGCTTCAGCTGAAGATCTGGAAACAATAGATTGTTTCTTGGATTTCCAAGCAATTAGAGAATCTCCAATGAAGACACAGAATCCAGTAGTCGATTTCCGAGTGTCTGGACATGAAGCCCAGTCAGAATCTGCAAAAGCTCGCAGTTGGAAGGATTTGGCTGGCGAGAACATCATTCCTTGTCCAGGGGCCATTTTTAGGTACCGGAGGAGATGATGAGCAACCTCAAGATGAGACTTTCCTGGTTTTGCAACGAATTGACTTAGTCGATTCACTGCAAAAGATATGTCGGGTCTGGATATTGTGAGGTATAGGAGACGTCCAATTAGGCGTCTGTATAATGAGGCATCGGGCAATAGGTTGGTTTCATCACTTTGAAGCTTCTCTCTGGGATCCATGGGAGTCGTTTCAGGCTTACAACTTAGGAAACCAGTATCTTGGAGAAGTTGAAGGGTGTATTGTCGCTGAGACAGATATATTCCATTGGTTGATCGTGCGAGCTCAAGGCCTAGGAAATATTTCAAATCTCCGAGGTCTTTGAGCTTAAACTTGTTGTTCAACATGGTTTTGAGAGACTCAATTTCTGATGTATTTGCACCGGTGATGACAATGTCATCGACATACACTAATAGAGCTATGAACTTGTCTGCGGTGCCACGAACAAACAGAGAGTAGTCGGAGCGGGTTTGCACAAAACCAAGGGATAACAGAGCATCGGAAATTTTTTGGAACCATTGTCGCGAGGCTTGCTTGAGTCCATAGAGCGATTTGTGGAGCTTACACACCCATTTCCCCCTCTGATTGGGTGAAGCTTGAATCGGATGATATCCTAAAGAAAATGTCATATAAACATCCTCTAGTAATTCTCCGTGAAGGAAGGCATTGTTTACATCTAATTGGACCAGAGGCCAATTCATCGAAACAGCCATTGTGATGAGAACTCGGACTGTGACAAGCTTTGCAACTGGAGAGTATGTTTCCATGAAATCCAACCCCTCTTGTTGTGTATATCCTTTTGCAACAAGGCGGGCTTTGTATCTCTCAATTGAACCGTCTGATTTATGTTTTACTTTGTAAACCCATCGACAACCAATAGCATGTTTGTTACTTGGAAGAGGAACAATGGACCATGTTTTATTATCTTCCAAAGCCTTGATTTCCTCAGTCATTGCAGTTTTCAATGGATGTGTGGAACCGCTTGATGGTAAAAGGTTGGTTCATATTCCTTGGAAACTTGCAGAGAGAAAGCTCGGAATTTTGGAGATAATTTGGCATAGTCAATTTGGGAATGTAAGGGAAATTTGGTTTTGTTGGTTGGGAATGGGGTGTTGTGTATTAGACTGCAATGATAGTCTTGCAGATACGTTGGAGGTTTAATAGTCCGGGTTGAACGACGAACCGGGGTGGATATTGGAAGATTAGAAAGGGGAATTTCAGATATTCCGGGAGGAGAATGTGTTTCATGAGTGTCATGAGGTGAACAGGGTTGAGAGAGATTGGTTTCAAAGTTGTCATTAGAAGAAGTAGGAGAGGATTGAGGTAAGGGATTTGAGAGTGAGTTATGAGTTGGAGAATTAGAGGAATGAGTATGATTGTTTGGAAGAAGTACTTCCTCAATTTCAAAGGAGCGAGGGAGGACTAGATTTGGAAATGGATCGAGGAGCTCATTTGGAAGAGTTATTGTGTGGAAAGGATAAATGTTTTCATGGAAAACAACATCACGAGAATTGAAAAATATACGTTTATCAATATCAAACAAACGGTAACCTTTAATACCTGGAGGATATCCCATGAAGACAGTTGGTATAGCTCGTTGATCAAACTTCTTTCGTCCAGCCGTGAGAGTTGAAGCATAGCACAGGGTGCCAAACGACCTCATCATTGAATAATCGGGTGTACTTCCATTAAGCAGAGCAAAAAGAGTTTTCCAATTTAAGAGCCTGGAAGGAGTTCGATTGATCAGAAAAACGGCTGTCAATATGCATTCACTCCAAAAACCAATTGGGACCCTTGATTGATGATAGAGAGCTCGGGCAACATTGAGAATATGCTGGTGCTTGCGTTCAACGACTGCATTCTGTTGGGGCCTTGCCACACAAGTAAACTGGTGTAGAACTCCTCTCTCTTGGAAGAATTTGGTGAATGAAAGTTCTGGGGCATTGTCTGATCGAAACACTTTTATATTCTTTCCATACTGGTTAGAAACAAGATTAAAAAACTGAGGTATAATATGCAACACATCAGATTTTTGTCGAAGCAAATAAATCCAAGTGAACCTTGAATGATCATCCACAATGGTGAGAAAATGTCTATAACCAGTAATAGATTGAATATGAAAAGGTCCCCATATATCTACATGTATTAAAGAGAAAACAGAGGTTGAACGATTATTATGTGAAATAAAAGGTAAGTGTTTTTGTTTAGCTAGGGGACAAATGGGACAAGGTCCATTTGTTTGATGCATATGGTGTTTTGTAGGTAAGAAAGGAATAAGAACTTGTAAGTGAGCAGCAGATGGATGACCGAGTCTGGTGTGCCAGAGATCGAATGAATTATGCTGAGTAGCAGCAATGTGATAGGTGTTTGAAGACGAGTGAGCATCGAGAATGTATAGACCATTGTGTAATTCAGCCTTGCCAATCATCTTCAAATCGGACATGGCCTGAATTGTACAATAGTTAGTAGTGAATGAGACAGAGATTGCATTGTCATTCAGCAATGCACTGATAGAAATGAGGTTGTATTGAAAATCAGGAATGTATAATACACGTTTAAGATGTATGCATCCAAAAAGAGAGATCGAACCAGAATAGTCGACTTGGATACGTCGATTATCAGGTAAAAGAACAGACGATTGAGTATGAATAAGAGATGTGAAGAGATTTCGTTCATGACAAATGTGAATGGAAGCACCTGAATCAATGATCCATTTATTTGAATCATGACTAAGGGAATTGAAGGTACAAATACCTGCGACGTGGGAGGAAGATGACTCTGTATCCGTCTTGACATTCACCAGTTTGGATTGAAGCATAGCTAGAATGCTATGGCATTGAGCAAGAGCTTCAGTTGTGGTTTGGTTATCAGTCAAATTGGAGTTGGTAACCATGGATACAGAGTTGGATGTGGGGGCTGAGGAATTTGTGTCGTTGAAACGCGAACGATAATGTGGTGGATATCCATGGATCTTGTAACATCGATCCGTTGTGTGGCCTATTTTTCCACAGTGAGTACAAACAGGTCGATCTTTGCGATGATGTGAAGAACTAGCATTGTGAGCCACAGCAAGACTGATTGCAGGAGTAGTCGATAGTATTGGCAGTGCACGTTGTTGTTCTTCTTGGGCGATTAGAGAAAACGCCTTATTGATTGATGGAGGAGGTTCCATGGACAGAATCTGTGATCGAGCATGGCCAAATGACTCGTTTAATCCCATCAGAAAGCACAAGAGGTACTCATGTTCAAAGAACTCTTCAATCTTCTTTCGTCCATCACATGTACACATTCCACATATGCAACACGGACGATATGTGGCCAATTCGTCCCACAAACTTTTCAGCTTAGAGAAGTATGTGGTTACCGAATCCTGATCCTGAACGAGAGTAGCAATCTGACGTTTTAGTTGAAAAATGCGAGGTCCATTCTTTCTTTGGAAGCGCTCCTTGAGATCGAGCCAAATTTCTCGAGCAGATTCAGAAAATAAGATGCTAGAAGAGATACTTTTGGAGACAGAATTCAAAATCCAGGATATTACCACATTGTTGTTACGGATCCATTGAGGAAGAAGATTTCCAGCAGGTTTGTTGATAGTTCCATCAACAAAACCGATCTTATTGCGAATCGAAAGAGCCAGAAGCATCGATCGGCTCCAAGTAACGTAGTTATCGTTGGTGAGCAGATCGGAGACTAGAACCAGAGTACTCGTATCATGATGATGAAGAAAATACGGACTCTGAGAGGAATCAGAAATCGAACCGTGATTTCTGTGAGTATGAGGAGACAGATCTTGATTCCTGTGAGGATGAGGAGACAGATCTTGATCTGTATCGGATTTCTGAGAAATTGGTTCCGGATCTGTAGTGATGATCGGAGAAGAAGGCGGCGTCTCTGAAGTCATCGTTGATTGACTGAGATGGCGTCGTCGGAGATTCGAGAGATGATGAAGAGAACCAGAGAGGAAAGTAAGAGAGAAGAAAGAGAGGAAGGGAGAAGAGCTTGCAGAGCAAGTTTTGAACGGAAAAAGGGAAAAGAGAGTTAGCGGGAAAAAGCAACTGATACCATTTTACACTTGGGAATCATTCATTGGATGGTCAAAGAGTAAAGTTACTCTGACTTAATTTTATTAATCACTTGACATGTGTATTTATACAAGTGGATAATGGGTGCAAGAGTACACATGGCTAGCCAATCCGTGAACAGCAATAACAACTTTAGTTATTTACAACTGATCTATAAACTAATCACTAATTACACTAAACTAATCACTAATTACACTAATGTGTGTAATTTGTAAGTTAATATATTGCTAGTTTAAATGGCATATTCGAATCTTGGTTTAATTATCTTAAGATTGTCGATCTTTTTTCCTTGCCGACAGAGAGAGAAGATCCGTAGATGACTCGAAGAAGCCATTTCATTTTTGCTCAATAAGATATTGGAATGCATAAAATTTGAATGAATTGTGAGTAAAACCCAACTTTTTTCAAGAGTAATTGGTTTTGTAGAATTTAATAGGGGCATTCATTTGTCTGTCGATTTTTAGTTTCATAATTCATTTTATTTTTTGTCTTAAGAAAATTATTTAGTTAAGTTAAGTCGTTAATTCGTCTGTCAAGTACAAAGTCATAATTTTTAGTTTCATAATTCATTTTATTTTGTTCTCTAAAAGGATCGTTAAGTTCATGATTCATTTTATTTTGTACTAAACGTCCCAATTAAGGATAATTTCATAATTCATTTTATTTTATTTTAAAAAAATTATTTATCTCTTTTCAAGTACCAAAAATCATAATTTTAAAATTGATTTACATATCAATTGAAAATTATTCTATTGAATATCATATTTTTAAAATATATCTCGTCTCATTTTATAATAAGATTTTACATGAATAACAATAAGAATAATAAATAAATAAATAATATTATCCTTAACACTTTTTTAAATATATTTCATATATAGTAGAAAAATAGGACGTTCCTGTTAAAATGACTAAAAAATTTATATCAAATTTTAGTTGATAATTTTTTAGGCGATAGCCTATTATCAATTTCAATTGATAACTTTCAATCGTTTTTTAATTAATAGCCTTTAATTAGTTTTTTGTTGATAACTTTTATTAGTTTGTTGATAGAGTGGACAGACATAATTTATAGTTCTTGCAAATTTAAATTTCTCCCAAAGTTGTTGAAACACTCAATCGTGTATGAAATTGCATCTATTAGCACGTATTTGTTAAATATCAACAGTTATGTTTAAATGTAATGTTGTTCTTTGAGTACTACCATTCATAAACTTTCTATCACTTAGGCAGGAACATTTTGATCACATATGTATATTATAAACTTTTTATCACCTATGGCATAAATTTTCTATCAATTAGGCAGAAACCTCCTATCAACTATCATAAAACATTCTATCACTATGCATAAACTCTCTATCACTTTGGCAGAAACATTTTTATCACCATGTATAAACATTCTATCATTAGTTGAGTTATATTATTAATAGAATTCAATCGGTGATAATGTTCTATCATTAGTAAAATTCAATAAAGTTTTATCAATGATTAATTTCTATTGCTAATCAATTTATTTATTTATTTTTTAAAATAGTTTAATCAGTTCCGTTGATTGAAAACAATCGGTGAAACTTATTGAAACAAATAGTCTTAATTTAATTTTGGTAATATATAAATTTGGCCGGAATTTTAGTAATGAACTAGAATTTTACATCTCATAATATTTTTTAAAAGCCACTCAAATTTTTGATGCACCAATTCATAGTCTTTCATTTCAATATTTAAAAACTCTCGATTCTCTTAATCATTTTCTTTTTCAATTAAAAAACTTGATAACTTTTTTTTGAGAAACAGTAAAAAACTTGAAAATTAAAACATTGATTTCATTTAGTTAAAAAAAATTAATTTATCCAACAAACACTTGATAATTTAATTTCATGTGGTTAAAAGTTAAATAAATAGAATATTCAAATTTCGAAAAAGTACAACGTAAAAAAATTAGAAATTAAGAAAAATCAAAATGACAGTTGAGTAATTTTGAGAAGGTGATGATGGATAGAGTGAGGAAAAGTACGGAGGGTGAAAAAGGGGTAAAATAAGAAAATTAAAAAAAGCTCACTATGGATGAAATATTTTGTAAAAAATGCTATTATAAAAATAGACATAAAATGTGTTATCTAAGGTAATTTTCCATTTATAATCAACATTTCTTTTTCGATTTTAGAATTTGTATTCATCTTTTTTCAAAATTTCAAATAATTAATTTAAAAAATTTACTCATTTACTTAACTTTTATCTAATTTTCTTTTGTTGCAATAATTTTTATAGGAATATTTTGTTGCTTAATTGTTTCTTTAAAAAAAAAAATTGGAGATGTAGAAAAAAAAGTTTGAAAAATGATAAAATTATTATTTGAAGTTAAGTACGATCTTAGGTAAGTTCATAGATGTATACTAATAAATATATTTAGCTTATTTATAATTATAATAATGATATAAATTAAACAATTATTGATTTAATTATTGATAATTAACCGAAACAACTCGATTGTGTGTTGCTTTATTTAATAAAAACAATATATTTACTATTTATTACACTCAATTAACATATTTTATTAAACACATATATATAATTTATTATTTAAAAAATTATCACTGCAACACCCGTGTTAAAAATTCTAGTAAAAAATAAATGACAAATAAATGAGGTGATATATTTAACAAAGAAATTTCCAAACATAAAAAATAAGAGATATGAGTTACTTTCTCATTACCAATTAATTCTATTTAATATGATATCATCCAACATACACAAGTCATGGTGTAGACTCCACCCAAATGAAAATAAATTTAGCAAATATTTGATCCCAAAAATTTGGATTCGATAATACTTACCTTGTAGCAAATTTTATTGTCAATTGATTTTGGTAGGAAACCAACCTATTATCTAATAATAAATAAAACGTTATTATTTTAAATTGAAAATATAAGACCAAAGGTTGAAAATTCAAATGGTCAATTTCTTGGTTGGAATTGGTTTTAATGTCGTGGACCCATTACATATTTCGGATCTGGTGAACATCAATAATTCAGCTCTTTACTAATTCTCAAATTAGATAGGGAAAAAAAATAAATTCAAGTTGATGTAAGACATTTTAATTTAGACCGAATATGGCGCATTTGGTAAACTTAATTGGTGTTAATACTTTCAACTCTACCTTCACAAATTTGAGTTTAGAAATTGGTATTTGTTTCCCTCCTTTAATATGTATACTAAAACAAAGACATTTTAATTTAAAATTTTTTATTTATTTATTTAGGTTTATTTAATTATCATGGGGTAGCTCAGTTGATTAAATGGCGCCTTGAAGTGCATAAGTTGGTAGATTCAAACTCCATGGTAGACACCTATCTATAAATTAATTTCCAATCGTCACGGATATCAAAGAAAAAAAAATATTTAATTTTATTTTACTAAACTCTAGTACAACAAGGTTAAATAAAATGTTTGCACTTCAACAAAATTAAAGTTATGTTTATATGTTCGAAATTTATAAATGAAATAGAATGATTTTGATTCCATTTGATAATTTCATTTTATTTATTATTTATTATTTAAGTTTTTTTTACTCAAATTTTCTACAATAAATTTCATCTTTTTTATAATGTATCCATTTTTTCTAGTTGAGTGAATGCTAACCAACTTCGTTTGTTTTCTATAAATATAGATAGGACGTAAATATTCGAATAAAATAAACATAAGATAAGATAATTATTGTAAGTTTCAAATTTAAAAATAAAATAGTTATGAAATCGGGTCTTACATATTTTTACATAAGATAAGATAATTCTTATATTGATTCCATTGCTTAATTAAGAGTTATGGCAAAAAAATGTTATTTATTTAGGAGTTGATTTTATTAAATTTTATTATTTTTCATCAGAAATATATGTCAACTAAAAATGCAAACTACAAATATAAACATGGATGAAAAAAACAAGATACTAATTACCTTTTTTAAGATTCTTTTATTGAATACTTAATCTATTTAAGTTGAAGTACATGGGAAAAAAAATTCAAACAAAGTTGAACTGAACTGAAATAAGATGCTAATTACCTTTGGTCACGCCACATTTTACAACCATTTCATTTTTAGCTTTTTATTTTCTTATTTTATTTTTTTTAAAATAGATTTAGTTTGATAACCAATTTTAGTTGTTGTTTTTAAAATTTTAAAAATTATTTTAAAATATTAAAGAATTATAAAAACTAAAAAAAGTAACTTTTAAAAACAATTTTTGTTTTCATTTCTAAAAAACCATGAAAAAATCAATTATCAAACATATATTTTTTTTGTTTTTTAAAACAAAAAACCAAAAAACAAAAATGAAAAAACAAAAAACAAAAAATGAAATAGTTATTATATGTTTTAATTTTTAATTTTTTATTTTATAAACAAAAAATGGTATATGTTTCATAAGTTTAGTTTAAGTTTTTAAAAACTAAAAACCAAAAAAGTTTGTTTGATAACTAATTTTGTTTTCAAACTCCCATTTTATTTGGATTTTTTTAGTTTTTCAATTTATTCTTGATTATTTCATGCTTTTTTTAAAAACAAAAACTTGTTTTTGAAAGCTATTTTTTTTTAATATTTACAACACTAGGCAAATTTTAAAAAATTTAGCAACCATAATCAAATATACGGTATAAAGTAATATTTTTTATACTGAATAACTAATACATAATATAGTATGATGATTATTATTTATACTGTATATTTGATTATGGATGCAAATTTTTTCAAATTTGCCTAAATTTATAATTATTTTTGTAAAATTAGATTATTCAGTACAATTTCCCATAATATTAATAGTAAACCTTAGAATTAAGAAATTACAAAAATAACCCCAAATCAGGCTATAAAAGAGCCACAAAGTTTGAGCTCTCAAACAGGCAACTCAACACCAAAAAGCCATAATGTCTCTGAAATACTTCCTTGTTCTTCTTCTCGCAGTGGTGCTTCTTACCACTACTCAAGCTCTAAAAAATCCGTCGGGCTCCAACCAGGAAGTGATTCCGGTTAGCAACCATAAGCTACCGACCACGACCGAGACCGAGACCGCATCGGAAGACGAGGAGTCCAAGTTCTTCAAGAAGAGACCTCGCTACCCGAAGTACCCACCCTACAAGAAACGTCCCCCATACAAGAAGTACCCACCATCCTCCAACTGAATGTCGCCCTAAACTTTAGAACCATGAACGTGACATGTTTAATTCATAAATAAGCATTGCTATATATAACTGTAGTGCCCCGAGCTTACCATAATGTTAATACATGTTCATGTTGTCTTTTGATTTCTGTACTATATGGGTGTATTGTGTTTGCATTATTTATCATGTAATCTAAGTTTGAATCGTATAATATTGTTTTTTTTCAATATTTCGAGTTTTTTTTGGCGGTTTAATGTTTATAAATCATGATAACTAAGACTCCGTCTGATAACCATTTAAATTTTTATTTTTGGTTTTTGAAATTTAAGCCTACAAATAACTACCTTGCTGTATAACTGTTTAAAAATTTAAATACTACTAATACTTCATTCAAAATTTAATGTTCCATTTTGAATAAAGAAATAACAAAGACCCCTTCCTATTATTAATAAAAGGGACTTTGGATCCTGCCTTTTATTAATAATATTAGAGGTATGTAAATTCTTTTACTAATTAAAACTCATAATTCTTGGTAGATAGTTTCTATCTTTTTGCTTCAAAACCAAAGACTTTGCCTTTTAATAATTTTGTTGAGTTAAACCAAACATTAATTTGTAAGTTTCATAAACCTACAATAATATCTGCAATAACTGCTTTGGCAGAACATATTAGATCAAATGTTTCATAGTGTTTGTTTGGAAAAGCAATTAAACTCAAACTTATAATTTTTACCCAAGTCATTAGCTTAGTTTATTTAGGTGAACACATCGAAAAAAATAAAACAAAGAATTATAAAAAATAAAATTAAATGCAATAATTAACCATGATCATAGTATGTCCTAAACTTAGGAAATAACTCATCTTCGTGAATCTTCTTTTAGCATCTATGGATCTCCATCTTTGAAATCCTTGAATTCTTCGTTTGATTACATAATTGTAGAATTTAAAAATTACATAAGTCTAAATAACTGAAATTTAAATTACAAATATATATATTTTTTGATATTCGTGCATGTTTGGGCCAGCTTTTGCGCACCTCGACTAATGTCACGGGACATACCGCTTGACCCTTCAACATTTGGATGCCATGAAAACCTGGAAAATAATTCCTAGGTAAGGTGACCACCATGGATTAAATCCATCACCTTATGCATCCATGACCCTTTTTGACCAATTGAACCACTCCATTATGGTTAAATTACAAAAATATTTAATGATACGGAGATCAAAGTACAAAAATACTTAACAAAACGCATATCGTATTTTTTTTTTAAAAAAGTCATAATTGGGTCATACTAGTCACTACATAATATTATGGGGATTTTGCATGTATATTACAACAAAAAAAAAAAAAAAAAAAAAAAAAAAAAAAGAAAAAAAAAAACATGCATAGCACAATTTCCAAACTTAGTCATTTGTAGCACAAAAATGATTGATTTCACTATTCAATCACTCAAAATCGATAAAAGTCTATCACTTGAACTGATAGAAGTAAAAAATGTAGCAGTTGAACTGATAGAAGTGTAATGATGGTAGAATAGAAATTTTGGGCAAAATGTGCTATGAATGAAATTATTTTAAAATATGTGTTACAATTGTTATGAAGAGAAAAAATTGTGCTATGGAGGGCAAATTCCCTAATAGTATCGAATATTATAAAAGTATGTAAAAAAAACATCCATAAACCGTTCATAATCATTAAACTTAACACATAACCAATTTGCAATTAGTAACACTTCGTTATATTGATTCAATTAAATAATTTAATATGGAAATAATCTGCATTATTTATTAATTTGTTAAATTAAAGGTTTTTTTCTTTTTAAATTAATTGCTCGACTGAACTAGACTGAACTAGCATTAGGAGGTGGATTTTCAAGATTTTAGGAAACGATTTTTCAAATTTGATGGAAACAAAATTAATCCAGCTTTTAATATTACTAAAAAGTTACACAAAATTTTATTTTCGAATTTAAAGGGAAAATAATACCAAATAATGACAAAATCTTATTTTGCTAATTTAATTATAATTTCTAAAAAATCATTAAATTTTAATTAATTTTTAGAAAAATTAATAAATAAATTATTATGTAAGAACCCTACCCGGAACAGGATTCTTACCGATGGTATCAGAGCCAGGCATCGGGTCCGTGTGCCAGGTCCATCAGGACGCTGGACCTCTAAGGGGAGGTGGAAACTCATAGGGGAATCCCACATCGATTGGAAGGGGGAACAAAACACTCCTTATAAAGGGTGTGGACATCTTTCCCTAGCAAGACGTGTTTTCCCCAATTGGCCAAACCGGACAATATTTTGGCTAGCGATGGGTCGGGTTGTTACACATATTTGGATTAATAACTAATTATCAAAAATTATTAAATTCTTAATTTGTGATTTAATTTAAGCCTCTCTCCGAGTCCCAACGAGGACACCATTTAAATTCCTATTTTTCCACAAATAGCCAACCATGCTTCAAATCCCACAAACGTCACATTTTAAATCTTTTTATCCCTATTTACAAAACCGACATCCACATCTTTTAAATCATCCGAAACGATTCCTGCCAAGAACAAAACACAAATAATTAATTCGGAATTAACTCGAACTCAAACTAAAGACTTTTTAACAGAAATAACGGCCGAACCAATTTGAAACGACGTTTTAAAATTCTAGGCCGTCACAAGGGTAGACTGCTTCGCTCTCTTACTTTTATTCAGATGTAGATGCACAATAAAAAATTAGGGTTAGGGTATTTCTATCTCATGTAAAAAATTATGATTTTCTTTCTGCTAACCCCATAAATATATATATATATATATATATATATATATATATACTTACAATACTTAGGGTTAAGGGTAGACAACAAGAGAAAACCAGAACCCACTCAATAATTTTTGGTGATCCAATATAAAACCGTGTGGCTTTATATTTATTTCAGTTCATTGTTGTTATGTGGAACCTCCTAAGAATTAGATATTTTAGATGTTAGTCCAATCTAATTAATTAGTGTTATTAATAGCTTTTTCTAAAAGTAAAAAAAAAAAAAAAAAAAAAAAAAAACCCCCAAAAGATCCTTTTTCCTTGGAAAAATAAAAAGTAATTTTAGAGAAATTGAAGTGGCGGAAGATTAATGAAAAATGTATCCATTTGTTGCTCTAAAAATGTTATGCATGGAAAAAATGTTTGAAAGATTTTTCCAAAAGTAAAAAAGCGTACGAGAAAACTCCTTTTGTTTCCAATAAAGTAATAATAAAAAAACATTTTTCCAAAAGTAATAATCTCAAAAGAAGTGGCATCAGGGAAGAAACCTTTGAAAGATCTTCTAAAAAAAGGGCTTTGTAAAAATCCGTTTGAGAAAACTGCTTTTGTTTACAAATCATGAAAATTCTATGGAAAAAACATGATTGAAATATTAAAAAGATCTTCCAATAAAATAATGAAAAATCATTTTTATAGATTATCCATTTAATCTCAAAACAAGTGACATTAGATCTTTGAAGGATCTTCTAAAAAAGGCTTTGCAAACAATCCATATTAAAAAAAACTCATTTTGGTGACAAAGGATAGAAAATTTCATGAAAAAGGCATGAGTGGGATCTTCAATGGATTATTCCACAAAGTTTTGAGAAACATTCATTTAATCTCAAAATTTTTAATCTAAAAAATATATTAAACATTTGTAGAAGATTATGGAACACTTTTAGAAACGATTATTCATTTAATCTCAAAAAAGTTTCTAAGTATAGAAAACATTTGTAGAAAATTATATTCATTTAATCTCAAATTTTTTAAAGCTAGTAGAAAATATTTTTAAAAGACTATGAGTCTTCAAAAGTGTTACAGATAAACTTCAGAAGACGATTTATTCTTAAGAAATGTAATGGAACAAGGTTCCTAAAAAAGTCTAAGAAAAATCACTAGTAGAATTTGGGTCATTTATGACCGGCTAGAAATTTTTAAAAAAAAACACGGAGGCAATCTATGACTGG
>JBBMEF010030726.1:0-15987 GCA_037832685.1 Sicyos baderoa | reverse complement strand
GAATATGGACGGTTTTGAACTTTCCATAAAATGGACCCTACCACCTATAGGGGCAAATGTGTAACTCTCTATTTTTGGTTATTTTAAAATGTTAAAATGAAATCTAGATTTGTAATTAGTTCTCTAATAGGATATTTTTTCAATTAGTTTTCTATAATGGTCTATAAATGCAAAAAGCTCTAGTTATTTTATTTATTTATTTATTTTTAATAATAGTCATTACTAACTATTTATTTGTTCTTAATAAAAAAAAAAAAAAAAACTAATTATAAGAATTCTCAACGAGAATTCAAACTTTTATCAAAATTATATTTTATATATTAACAAAAACAATAATTCCACGATATTAATATATATTCACAAATCAAGATGTCATGGATTCGATTTCTACTCTTAATTGTAGTTGAACTAAAATAAATAATTTCATAAATTAAGTGAGAAAGTACAAGATGAAAAGTATATATTTCTCTTTGGATATCACAAAAGATATATTTTTCATGATGTTATCTACCTAGCAAAAAGTATATAAAAATGGTATTTTAAAGTACTTATAAATAAAGGGTTTAAACTTAATTAAAGTACTATTGCTTGATACAAATATTTAATTGTTTGTTGCTGTTAGACATTATCTTATGCTTAAAACTGTTGGCTTGGTTTAGAGAATAAGACAAAATTAAGGTTCTAAGGAGAGTATATAATTGAGATAATAAACTAAAATGAAAGAGAGATTATTATTATTGTTGTTGGATTGAAGACAAAGCGGCTAAATTGAATATTATTTATGAACAATATGTATTTTAATTAGGGTTTCAAGTTCAATGAATCTAATATAATGTATTTCGTCCGTGTGCTGTTTAATATACTTTTGAACATGTATTCATACTTTTTGTGAGATTCATAACATAGTTCTCACTTTCAACTATTATTGGAGAATTTTTTTTGAAATATGTAATTTAGTTTTGTATTGAACTTTTTTCACATGTATTAGTCAAAATTTCATGAGAATGTATTATATAAACTCTTCAAAAACATTAGCCCTATTTGTAAGCCTTTTTATATTCTTATTTTTTTTTTAAATATGTTAATTTTTTGCTTGTAGACCTAGCTAACACAATATTAAAGAATCGTGTAAATATTTCCTAACATATATATTGAAAAAAAATGTTGTCATATATTTTTAAGCTATAGTTTTTAAAATTTTAAAAGCTCCACTATCTACTTCAAAAATGAATGAACGAATAAATAGTAACTCAATTGTTATGATGTATGATCTTATAAACAATAGGTTATAGATTCAAATCATCTCTAATTGAAATTATTATTAAAAGAAACTATGTATCAACTTCTAACATTATATTTAATATTTCATACCTTAAAAAAAGAGAGACCCATTTGATGTATTATACCAGCTTCAATTTGTATTTTTTGCGATAATACTTGATTAATGATTTATAAAATTTTCGGAATTCAAAATAGGTTTAAATATTTGAATACAATAGAAGAAACCAAACAAAAATGTAAAATAATTTGCATAATTAAAAATAGTAAATTTTTTTATTTAAATACAAAAAGAGAAACCAAACAAAAGTGCAATCTATTAAAACAATTGACATGAATTTATTAATTGTCTTCGAGGAATAAAGGTTTATTGATTTAGATACAATGCTACAAACGACTTCATTTTTGTTTCAAGAAAAACAAAACAAAAACAAACGATCTCATTTTATGATGCATATGGGCTTGGTTTTATTCATATTATTTTATAATTAAATTAAAGTTAGATAAGTTCCAATTGATCTTGATTTCAAATTGTAACTTTGAATGTTATAATTTTGTACATTTGTGAAAGCAAACATAAATGTTAGATTGAAAAAAAAAAACATAAGCTAAGGTCTAACGGTATCTTGTACATCTTAGTAATTTTGAGGTTGCAGATTTGATTTTCCAACTCTAATCGTTTAAGTAAAAAAAAACAACAATTCAATAAATATGAATGGAAAAGAAAACATTAATAACTAAATTCAATAATTTTGATCAATTTGAATTCTTGACCTTGAAATTTTGTGTCTAATCAATATTCATCGTAGTAAAAACTATTTATATGTATTTTTAAATAAGCATCCAATAAATTCCAAACTATTAATTAAGCATCCAATGAATACAAACTTAAAAATTTATGGAGCAAAAATGTGTCTTTTTTTATTTATAAATCTTTTGTTTTAAAAAAGGCGCCTCAATTAAAAGCCGGTGCCACATGTCAATTCCCAAATGGAATAGTGTGCACTTTATAATCTAAGTAGACAAACAAAAGTAAACAAATATGAATTAAAAGAAAGAAAAGAAAATAAAAGTAATTAATATTAAAAAACACGTCTTTGTCATTTAGTTACAGCTATTATATATGGCGGCACCAAAAGCAAAACCTGTGGGTTGTCGCCGAACCGCACATGGTGTAGGGTCCGCATGTGGGGACCCTTTCATCATCGACACGTGTACAGTAGAAAATAATTAAAAAAACAAAAATCATAGTCAGTGAAATCGCTAGCACGTGCCGCACGAGTGCTTTCTGGTCGACACGTGGCCGTCTCCTTCTTACGTGGCACGTGCGATAAGTGCTTTTGACCCTGAAGGGAATTTAAAGTCAGAAATTTTCGGGTTGGCAATGGCAAGGAAAGCAGGAGGGAAACGGGATCGTGTCAAAGCCACACCCACATTCGTGGTTTTTTTTTTTTTTTTTTTTTTTTTTTTTTTTTTTATATATATATATATATTAATGTAGGTATAAATTTAATTTTGGTTCTTATAAAAAAAAAAATTGTTGTATAATATATATGGCATAGAGAAATATATTGATTTATGAAAAGGGGTGGCGTGCTAATTGCATTATTTAGTGATAATCAAATTTAATATTATATAATTGTGAATTTAATCTTAAAAATTGTTTTATTTTTATTCATTTGACCGTAATAATACTGTATAGAATTTGTTGTTCTCACCGTAAGAAAAAGAATTTGGTAATTTCCCCTCCTAATTTGCACTTAAAAAAATATATAGAGATATTAATTTTTTATCTTCTAAAAATAAATTTAATTTTTTGTAGCCAAAGTGAAAAAAACATGTATTATATTTTTTAAGTTTTCAAGTATTTTTAAAATAGTAAAAATACACTCAATATTCCTTCGAATAAGCTGTGAGAGACATCTATAAAAAAGTGAGAGATTTTTTTTTTTTTTTGGAAAAAAATTGCTATAAATTGTAAGTCATATTATGTAGTTGGGAGATTAATTTGTTTTGACCTTTCATCATGGTAAATGGTTTGTTATCCTCGGAGAAATTTTATTTTTTTATTTGAGTTACGTTTTCTTAATGATTTATGAGTTTTTTTTTTTAGTTAAGGTTTTTTATTCAGGTTTTATTCGAGTGAGTGGGAAAGCTATTTTATTTAAGGTTTTGAATTTGTCTTGTTTTTTCTTTCTTTTGTATTTTGAAACAAAAGTAATGAAATTTGGTTTTTCAATTCAAAAATAGATATCGAATTATTTATTATTGGTAACTCGAACATTGTAGATAAATCTCTCATTATTTATCTTCTGCTAAATTGATTGGTTGCCCCGATGGCCTACTAAAATTTACCAAAATTAAAAGATAAGAGGTTTGAAAATTAAAAGATCATTGTTAAAAAAGTTAATGTAAAATGGTTGATCCGAATTGGACTTTTGTCATAAGGTCTAAAGTTAGAAAGTTACTATTATTACAAGGAACATCTAATTAGGCCATTTTTCATGCACTACATATTTTAATGGATAACAACCATTGCAGATTCATTGTATGAGGAAAAAATAGCTCACAATATTTCTTAATTTGTAAATTTGTTGCTGCCTGTGTTACAAAGTTAGAGGGATTTGGCAGATTTGGGATTGTTGTCAAAGTAATGTTAGTTTTTTAGATATGAAGTTGGTTTTACTTAAAAAAATTAGCATGTGATGTAAATATCTAATGTTTTCAAATGTAAATGTTCTGAGCAACCCCACACAAACAACCCCCAAACAAAATGTAAATTTTCATATAAAAAAACTTATACAATCTAAGTGTATAAGGTACCTAACATAGTTCATATTGAATCTCAAAAAAAAAAAAACATAGTTTATATTAAACTTTAAAGTTATTTTCAAATTTTTATTCCCGAGGGTCTCCTCGGGCTTGTAAGATGACAAATTTAATCCAACTTTTTTTTTTGTCCGTAATTGTCCGGATTAGCTTGCGTGCATAAGCGCACATCTCGACTAATGCCAAGGAAATCAGTAGGTATTAATTTCTAAGCAGGTGGCCACCATGGGATTTGAACTCATCACATTAATCAATAGTAACTTTCTAAAAATTAAAAATCTATAAATTCTTTTAACATTAAAATATTATAGAATCAGATGGCTTTATGTCTCGTGAAAATGTTAAAGTGCGCATAAATATTTAAACCGAACATTTACAGATTTAAACACAATATAAAATTTACTAAACAAATAAGAAAATTTATCAACAAAAGCAGTTAACTTAGTGATCAAAAGGTTATAAATTAGAGTCATCACTCCAACATCTTAAAAAATTTATAAAAAAAACTAAGAAATAAATTTGTCAAGAGGAATACGTGATTTAAGATTAAAACATTTTACATTAGAAAATTGTACATCCTTTTTTGTAATTACAATAATTGGAGGTGGGTGACGTTTCGGATGGTAGTTCACAGAAAAATTCTAATTAGCCAAGAAGTGTACCTATTTTCATAAGAGAATATTGACCTAAAATAAAACATAGGTTTGTACATAATATGAATTAAGACTTTTCCCTAATAATAATATTTCACATTAAATGAGTCAAAGTTTGAAAAGGGGAAAAGGAAAAGACCACAGGGAATGGGGAGGATATATTTCTTTTTTTCTTAGAAAATGATTTTTTTTAAATTTTCATTTTTGATAAAGATACTCGAGCCATGCACTCCATGCATTGAAGATTCAACACCTACATTTAAAGCATGGGAAGACTGTTTGGTGGGTAGGTTTGTGACGGCAAACTGATAATGAAAACTATTTTCTTTAATTCATAGGGCGGATTTAAACAATAAATATTCGGAACCAAATATTATGGGAGAGGTCTACAATAATGATGACTTTACATAAGGGATTACGATCCTCATTATCATATGACAAAAAATATATATTAAAATATAATATAAATTCATTTATACATACAAAATACACAATTCCAAAACCACCTATGAGTTCAAGGATAATAATTGATTGATGTTGGAAGATTTAACCCCTTTTAGTTATTAGGTCATAAATATGAGCAATTGATAAAGAAACTTTTACCAAAATCAAACTATATGGTGATTTCTTTGTTTATTTGTGTCTTATTTAAAGTTTTAATTAATGAAATTTTGTAGTTATGGGCTGCCAATCTATCTTGATATAGTTTAGAAGCAAAGTTTCATAGAAGAGATTATCTTAAACAATGAAATATTGATTACATTCTGAGTGAATATTCAAACTTCTATTTTTTGATTAAAAGTGCTAATCAGTTGAATTATATTTAAATGGACAAATCAATAAGTGAAGTTTATTCTTAGGGTTGATCAATTAAAATTCCAGTTTTTTACACATTTTCGCATCTCTTTTCTTTCTCTTTACATTTGTCATTATATACTTTTTCTTTTTCTTTTTTATGAGATATCATTATTTCCTTTTCTCTCTTTGAATTATTTTATGTTTGCTAAACGTTAATATATCGGATTCTTAGTTATTTCCTAGTGATTCATATTGTGAAGTATTTGAAGTTTTGCGATTTAAATCGTGTTTTAGATTTTCTTTTTAATATTTATGAATATTTAAATCAAATTATGCAAAGTTCAACTATTTTCATGCAATTAATTCTTAACCAGGTAATTATGAGGAATTTAAATTTATAATTTCTTCTTCTTTAAATTTTTCTAACTATTAAACCAACTCATACTTACGGTTTAAAAATATATCCGAGAGATATCTTGTTTTATAAAATATAGTGTGTTAAGAGTATCTAGTTTAGTGTTAATTCATTTTCATTTCACGATTATATGTTCAATTTCTAAAATCAGTATTTTTAATCCAGTTTCAAGAACAAAGAAATATGAAGGTCTAATTTTTTTTTTTTTCAATATTGAAATTTATTATATAAGAGAAATTATTATTATTAATATAGAGCACAATTTAACTGTTAAATATATTAACCATTACTACCATGTCCGTCGAAAGGATGGTAGTGTAGTGCTTTGATTGTCTAAATGTTATCTACTTCAATATCACAATTACAAGTTTGATCATAAAAATCGATATTTGACCCTTATTTATTTGAGAGCAATCATACGAGAAGATCATAAATAAATAAAAATAAAAAAACAAAATTCTACGATGTCTGTCGTGTTCAAGTACTTTATTTATATCGTACTAAAAAAATACACCTAATTTTAAAACGTTTCTACTAAAAAAATTCTTGAAGTTTAAAGAGCATGTGTTTGTCTTAAATATTTAGTGGAGCATAAAACTAAGGCCCATTATCAAATAATGTTGCCCAATAGAGCATGATCTTAGGCCCTGATATGAAATCACTTTTAAGAGAGATTACCATCTTTAAAAATCTACTTGAGTACATTATTTTTATTTTTATTTTAAAAAAAGATAAATTATATGATTAATAGTCTTCGATATTATTTGTTCAAAAAAAAAAAAAAAGTCTTCGATATTAACGTGTAAATAACAATTACATGTTGATAGGGTGGTAAATTTTTCAATAATACGTCAACTTTAAAACATTTGAATGTGAAATAGAAAATTAATTAAATATAAATTGAACTAATTATTTCTTAATTCTTCGAAACAAGAATTTAGCTAGAATGATGGATAAGTCTGGTTTTTCTCACTAGAAAAAAGATCATAAATAATATGATTTATCATAAGTAACTAATAAATAGTGAGTTTGTTAGAAAGCACATGTAAATGACATATGTGAAAATTAGTTACACAGTTAGATAGTTAGAATTGGTGATTAGCTAAAACACAATTAAGATGTAATTAGTTGGCTTGTTTATTTAAAACAAGTGTTCTTTTGATCTCCCTGGTATATATTCAATTGATTGAATAACGAGAAAGCATTACTTCCATTTTATTTCGTTCTAGTAACCTTAAACATCAATTTGTATAAAATTTGTACGGATATATTTTTCTAAAAATATATTTTATAAAAAATTTGTACTCTCAACTGTGAAATAAATATTGTTTATAAAAAAAATTGAAATAAAAAATTCTACAATCATATCAATTGGGTCGGTGGCACAATTTATTATCTGGTTGGTGTTAATGAGAGATTACAAATACCAATTATAGGGATCAAACCCAAATTAATACTAAACCAAATAACTAATTGCACCACCAACCTATTTGGTATCAAAATATCAGCTGTTTAATCTTAGTAACCGGTAAATCCTTAGTAAAAATCTTGAAATTATGTTTTGTTTTTTTGGAAGTCTATTGTATCAATTTATCCTAAACATATAATCAATACTTAGTCTGATGTTCAATCGGCATCATTAAGCCCCCAACACATTTAATTTCCGGTCTATATAAACCATAAATTATTAGTTAACTTGTGCATAAGTTGGTTTGAATAATTACAAATTAAAAATATAGCAAACCATTAAAATATGTGGTACCAGCCAAATCACGTAACTTTCTTTTGATTGATAACACATGCTAATGAATGTAGGAGTATGCATGAATATACATGTAATTTTGGGTTATGTTATAGTTAACTATAAATTCAGTATGTTTTTTTAGTATAAATGGTGAGAAAGTGATTACAAATATCAATTTTAAAGATCGAACTCCATCGATTCATGCGATATAAATCTATTATGTTTTGAATGATGTTTAAATATATTTAAATATAAAGGGAAATTTGCATGTATATTACAATAAAATAAAAAAATTGCATAAATAGCAACTTTTTGAAAATATTTACGAATATAGCAAAATCAGATTTATAGACTCCATCAATAATGTCTGATAGACTCTATCAATAGTGTCTGATAGACTCCATCAATAGACTTTATCAATAGTGTCTGATAGACTCCATTAATAGTGTTTGATAGAGTCTATAAAAAAATTACTATATTTGCAATATTTTTAAAAAGTTGCTATAATTATAATGTAGAGTAAAAAATTTGCTCTACGGTACAAATTCTCAAATATAAATATATTCTTTACCTAAGATTTTTAATAGTCAATAAAGAATACATGACGTTTTTAAAAAATATATTTAAATATAAACTCACTGTTTACGGAAGGTTTTCATAAAGAGTATATAAAGTTTGTTTTCAATATATTTAAATATAAATCTACTCTTTATCGAAGGTTTTTTTAGATATTTATGGAAGGTTTTCAAAAACCTTTGGTAAAGAGGACATGCCGTTTATTTTAAATATTAAGGCCCCGTTTGATAACCATTTGATTTCTTGTTTTTTGTTTTTCAAATTTAAACCTATTTTCTCTCAAATTTCCTACAATGTGATCCATCCTTCCTACCATTTATCCATCATTCCTTAAGGAAGTAGGGGAAGACCAACCAACTTTTAAAAACAAAAAAAGTAGCTTCTCAAAGTTTGTTTTTGTTTTTAAAAGTTGGTTAGTATTCTACTACTTTCTTAAAGAAAGATGGATAAATGGTAGGAAGGATGGACCACATTGTAGGAAATTTGAGAGAGAATAGGCTTAAATTTGAAAAACTAAAAACAAAAAATCAAATTGTTATCAAACGGGACCTAATTAATTTACTTTTTATAAGGTTAGCAAAACACTCTACTTGACGAAATTTCTAAATAAGTATGAACCTCAAAACTTTCGTATACATGACACTTTTTTTTATATATATATTTAAATAAAAATTCTATTCTTTATCAAAGGTTTTCTAAACCTTCGATAAAGAGGACATAACGTTTTTCTAAATATATTCAAATATTAATCTATTTTTCATCGAAAGTTGTCAGAACCTTCACTAAAAGGTATATAATATTTGTAAATATAATTAAATATAAGGAAATTTGTTATATATCAATTTTAAAGCTCTGTATTAAAATTACAACATATTTTTATTAAAAATTCGTTTATACGAAATTTTGAGTAATTAAACTCAATCGAATTCAATCAATAACTAGTGATTGAACTCAATCAGTTTGTTAAGTGATTGAGTTCAACTGATTGAGTTCAATCAATAGTTATTGATTAAGTTCGATTGAGTTCAATCACTACGAATTTTGGTATATGTGTAATTATTTTTATTTTTGTGCTAATTTTTTAGCCGATTTTTGTTATACATAAAAAATCTCCTAAATATAAATCTATTTTTCATTGATAATTTTAAAAACCTTTGATAAAACAGTAAAGGGGGTTTGTAATTTAGGAGTAGTTTGTTGTTGATTTGTTTATGTTAATTAATTAATTAATGTATGAGCATAATCAAATGGAATTCCCTTTTTTCTTGTCCGTGGAAATTGGGCAACTTTGATTAAGATTCGATTATACTAATTGTTGTGGACCATCTAATTTGTGTCCACATATTATAACTTTTTTTTTTAACCTCTTGGGAATGACCAATAATATTGTGCCATTTGTGAACTGATATTATTTAAAAAATATATGTAATGGAATTGGAGAGCTAACCACTATGGTTGGATTTATCTTAAATTTATTTCTCTTAAAATATGATATATATATATATATATATAAAGTAATGAGGGCCACGTCTTATTGACATGTTCACTTCCCATTTGATAACTTTGGAATATATAATTTTCTAATTTAAGTGCTCACTTTCCCATATCTCACTCAAAAGAAGGTCTTATGCACAATTATACCTTTTTTTATTTTTTTTATTTTTTTACTTCAAAAATTAGAAAAGAAAAAGGTTGGTTAAATCCTCTTAAACTGATCTTTTTTTATTGAGTGAAAATTCGAACTTAAGTTGATACAATATATATCATATAATAATTTTAGAAATAAAGTATGAAAACATAAAAAAATAAAAATAAAAATAAATAAAAAAATTGTTCAACTAAGAAAATCAATTTGATTACTGAATGGTTCGATGGCACGATTGATTATATGATTTGATGTTAATTCATTTTTATTCCACGATTATGGGTTTGATTCCTGAAATTGATATTTGTAATCCTCTTTCCCAACTTTTACTTAGAAAAAGAAAATCAAATTGATTAACAACTCATACTCCTAGCAACCCTAATTTATTTCCTCTTTAAAAAAAAAAAAATAACGCATGCCTTAAATAAGTATAGGAAGGCAATATATTAAAAATGATCATCCATTGAATATTTATAAGTGATAAGTATTCTAAAAAAAAAAGAATAAGAATGAATGATAGCTCTTAAGTCACACAATATTCATTTGGAATTCTACTCCTCTTCGCAATGTCACATGTTCTTGCTGGTAAATAAAACCTCAAATTCAATGAATATATCTTTTTATTTAAAACTATTTTAATTGCAATTAGTTTTTAAAGTTAAGAAAAATTGTATTCGTATCTTTTATTCGTTTAGTTACCTTATGCGTACGTAGATATATATCTGTATGGACGAGTTTTTCTAATCGCATATATGCAAATTAGGTCTCTCCTTTTCCTTTTTTTCCCCTTAGAATGTAATTTAGCTCTCAATATTTGAAAACCTTAATTCTCTTTTAAATGGTGCTAGGAAGAAAAGAAAGTTTGGAAATGGAAATTAAAATCTCTTTTGAATTCAAGTATTATAAATAGAAGAGATTCTAACTTATAATCTTCTAGTCATAAACAATCGTGAGTTAGATTATTTGAATACTTGACATTGAACCTCAAAATAAACTTTTTTTAAAAAAGAAAAATTGATCATCATAAACAAAATAGAATTCAAACCTAAAATGGCAAACTAGCTCTACTATTAAGAAGGATAGGGAGAAAAAGGGCATCCATCAATTTCTTTTCTTTATGTATATATATTATAATTTTTTTGTTCAATAAGAATATTTAAAAGTTGGAAGATTTCTAGACGGAAGAATTGTTGGGCATCTTGTATATTTAAGAAGGGAGTAACACCTCCATTGACGTAAGACATTTTGGGAGATGCCAAAAAACAAATTAAAACCATGATGAGTGACTCCCAAAGTGGACAATATCATATTAATGTGGAGGTTGTGGTTGTTCGTTGTCCCTAACAAATGGTATCAGAGCCAGGTTCCCGATATAGAACAAAGGAGCACGGTGGCGAGACTCGGATATGATTCTCAAAGTGAACAAAATCATATCAATGTGGAGGCTGTGGTTGTTCATTGTCCCTAACAAGAATTATATGAAAAAGTTCGATATTGCTAAACAAAGACTATATTATTGAAATTAAAGGGAAAGAGGATTTGGGAAAAAAAGGAAATTTAATTTGTGTTCCATCTAAAAATTAGAAAAGATATCACACACAAACTTAGAACAGTAGTTTAGAGAGTGGCTAATTGATGTTTAAGGTACATGAGATGCAGCATTAATAAAGTCTAAAGAAAACTCCAATGCTATACAGACAGAGCTTTCCCCTTATCCTCTAATACAAAAACATATAGCATATAATTATACAACATAACTTTATGTCTATTAACAAATTTAAATGAATCAAATCTATATAGCCTTTAAGTTAGAGCAATGGCCTCTCCATACTCATAAATATTATTCATTCCTGCAAAAAGCTTGTTGTCTTCCTCAGCCATCTTCCATGGCGAGTACTCGCCGTACTCCCATGGTAGCGATGCTACCGGGCCGCCACTGAACTTTCTGCTGGAGAATTGCTCATCACAAACTGGCTTCACAACACTTTGATCGTCAATCACTCTCCAAATATCATCCATTGAATAAGAGCAGCCCGTTTCTTCCTTTTCCTCCAATGATCCCTTTTGATCTCCCCCGGTGTCGTAGAAGCTCTCTTCTCCGATCTCGATTGTTGGGATTGAGTCAACGGTCGACGAGAACGACGGCGACACCGCAGCGTGATGAATAGCGGCTTTCTTCTTCTCCAGCGCCACTTTTCTCATGTGGGTTCGCCAGAAATTCTTTATTTCATTATCCGTTCGTCCAGGGAGTTTCCTGGCAATCTTCGACCATCTACAAGATCAAAACCATCAATTATCATGGAGTAGTGGCTAAGAGTGTTTTAAATAACTACGAATGAATGAATTCAATCTATGATAACCACCTACTTAAAAAACAACTTTTATAAAAAAAATTCATATCTAAATGTTGTGAGGTCATGCGATATATATATCTCAAAAGAATAGTCGAAATGTGTATAAATTGACTCAAAACTCACGAATATAAAAAAAAAAATCATGAGAACCATCGAATTTGGATAGATATGTAGGATAGAGAAAAGAAAGAAAGAAGAGAGAGACGATTAACCGACCTGTTACCCCACTTGGAGTGGAGGTCGAGGACGAGACGCTCTTCTTGGGGAGTCATTTTTCCGCGCTTGAGACCGGGGTGGAGGTAGTTGACCCAACGAAGACGGCAACTTTTGCCGGTTCTTTTCAAGCCTACAAGCGAGGAGGAAGAAGAATGAATGAGAAGATGATTAATATTGGATATGAAAGAGAAAGAAAAGAAGAGGAGAGGGGGTGTTTGGAATAGGGTGTTGTATCCTAATAATTAATCATAAGATTATACCTATATATGACAGTTTTGAACTCTCCCGCCAACCTTCAAACCTGATACTTTAGCGATGAAATCCCATCGCCGATCACCAAACAAACCAACAAAGCAAACAAGTTGAAAATCCTCTTCTTCTGTCCATGGCCCTTTTCTCACACTTTCCTCTAATTGCACCATTTTCCTTTTTCTTTGTTTTGTTTTTCTATGGGGGAAATATAATGTGTACTAGTCACATTTATATAACCCTCTTTTATATATGGACATGCATGCTGGAAAAGCTGATCTCTATACCTATATAAAAATCTTCTCTTTTTCCTTCATTAAATAATAGTGTTGTGGCTTCCTCAAAAAAATATAAAAATAATAATAATAGTGTGTGGCTTTCTTATCTTTCCCCTCTCATTCTTAACATTATTAATAAGGGAAGTTTTTCAACCTAAGCATAATTTACTGGAAAAATATAGTCCACTTATCTCATTGCTTTTTTGTTTTTTTTTTAATCTAATTTCTTATTTTGAACATATTTATTTTCTTTTATAATAAAAAAAATTGGAATACTCATAATAAACTACTTTGGTTTATTAGATAACATTCAGATTTCAACTCAAAATTAATTGATTAAAAGAAGAATAGATATACTTTTTGAGGTAATTAAGATCTCTAATAATGTTCTTCATGATAGTATCACTTGAAATTATAGTTGAATTTGAATTTGTGGATTGAATATTCCACTTAATTTGAATGGAATACGCCCATGACAATAAATTCTAATATCATATTAGATAATATCAAATTTCATCTCAAAATTAATTAGTTATGATAGAAATAGATCATAATTCTTTCGGTAGGAAGATCTCTCGCACCTTTTTACTAAATTGTTTATTTCTATTTATATATATTTGGAATACTTACCTGAACAGATCTCCTAAGGGATTAATCCCTCTAAAATTTTAGAATGTGTACATGAACTTATAAATTGACATACATTATATTTAAAAATATATGTAAAAACCATCAACTTTTTAAAATGTCTTTCTTTAAACAAAATTATCATTATGGTAAACCACACCCAACATTTGTCCCGATGTTTGTTGTCTAGATTGGCCGTTGATGAGCACTCATATTTATCTCCAAATTGAATAGAAGAAATAACCAAAATTTTATAATTTATGTACACGCGTGCCTGTCTCAAACATCTTTGTTATCAAATAAATAATTAAGAATAAAAAAACAACATGAATAAAAGCAAGTGGATGAATAGTGTGGGATGACAATCACAATCCATCCACTTGCTTTATTCTATTATATCAATATATAATTCAAAAGGCTTTGAGATTTTTTGTGAAATGAAAAGGCTTTCAGATTTTGATTAACTGAACTTAATTGAATGTAAATGTGAGATTCCACCTCAAAATCAATTGATAATAAGGGGAGTTATGAATCTCTTTTATATTGATGTTGGACTCTCCCACTTTCCGATGTGAGATATTTGTGAGATTCTAACAACGTAATAAGATCCATAAAAGCTTCAAAACTATAAACCATAGCTTAAAATTAATAATGTGGATATGTCCAAATTGATTAATGAAGCAGATATTTTGGCCATTACAAGCTAGCCCATTATGTTTTTTTTTCTTTCGAAAAAAAAAAACTTGTTATCTTAACAGATTGTGTTTTGTTGTGTTTTATGGAATTTCGATTAAAAAAAAGTATATATCTAAAAGCATAAGGGACAAAGAAAAATGGTGAGAAAAGAACAAAGAGAATTAGCTCAGCCGCAAGTGGATAAAAGGGAATAACTTCATAATTGAATCCAAGGCTTTGATTCTTTTTCCCTCTTTCTCATTATTTTCTAAATAATATAAAATTTAGTAGGAAATTAGTAACCTTTATTAAATTAATACGTGCCTTTAAGCCATGTTGAATGGCCAAGTTTTCTCTAAATCCCAAAAGATAAAAGAAAAGTTTTATTTTATAACATGCAAATTCATAAATTTTAACATCTAATCATCCAACGTCCATCTCAAATTTAGAACTAAAAACGTAATTATTTCCATGTTTTTAGTACAACCGTTGCAAACACTCGGCTTTAAATTACATCTGAAAAGTGAGAAGTCTTCCATAGTTTTGATACAAGTTATTTCTTTTACTACCCATTAGTTTTGAGGTTGAATTTATATTGTATAATATGGTATCAGAGATCTATGTAGGTAATGACTTTTAAATTTTAATTTGATGAAAGTTGGTAAAATCTAAGCGGGTGATCGGGTATTTGATTTAAAAAAATTTAGATCTAATCCAAGTAGATATTTCGATGTACAAATTTGAATCTAATTCGATCTACAAATTTGAATCTAATTCAAATTAATCTTTTTTAAATGACACCATTTTGATGGAACATGTTGGAGATATTGACCTTGGTGGCATTATTTCTCATAAGTTTTTAACATTTTTATAAAAAATATGAACTACTCCTCTACTATTAATTGATTTTGAAAGTTAAATCCAGTATTATCTAATAACGACGATATATATCGTATATTTGAATTTAAAATCTCATTGCTGGTTAACTTTACATTATTTCAAAGTATTATTTAGGAAACTCCTCAAAACATACTAAAAAAGGTTTTGCACAAGATTTCAATTAGTAACGATTTAATAAAACATGTTTTATTCTTTATCTTCTACTTGAACTAAGACCTTAAAAAAAGTACAAAAATCATAGTACTACGAGTTTGAAGTTAAATGAGAATTACATATTAATTTTTAAGATTAAATATGTGATTGTAGTGTTCGTCGATTACCTTCCTACAATAAAATCAACTTACCAACTCTTTCAATGTGCTAAGGTCCGGATTTCTTTTTTTCTTTTTTTCTTTTTGAGAAGAAACTCCGGATTTCTTAAATTAACTATCATCACTCTTCTAAAAGTTATGTCACCAAAAAGATAGTTTTCGTGACATTATATATATAATTTAATAAAGTAAAATGTGTCTAAGTTAATTCGGAAAATTAAAAATATTATTTTTTATAAAAACACACAATACTTTAATTTCAAATTTCAACTAACGAGAATAAGAACACAAGTCGAATGATATCAAAAGGGTTGTTAACATATTAATTTTATTATCGAGAGATTTGCATGTTTAGACCATCGTTAGAAAGTAATTGCAAAATTATTCTTCTATGAGAATATTAGCAAAAATAAATTTTCCCTTTTAATTTCAAAAATAT